>BJCM01159063.1:0-11958 GCA_018326385.1 Flaveria bidentis
TGTGTGGGGTTGGAATGAGCCTATTATTATAATATTCACTGTTTTCGCGGCCGGATCGGACCGGCCGGTCCGACCGGGGATCGGTCCGGTGGCCGGTCCGATTCACTTCGAATCGTTTTTGAGGGATCGAACCGGCCGGTTCTTCCCGAACTGGTGGTCGGACAGGGAAACCAGACCGGTTCGGACCGGTTATTTATTATTATTTTTTTACTTTAAACGGGGTGTTAAACCATAAATTAGTATGTTTGATATACAAATATAGTTATATTTTATATATAACTATAAATCATATATAAATTACTTATATTTAACTACATATATAAATATAATTAAAATATAGTTAAATCCGGTCAACCGGTTCGACCGGTCCGACCACCAAACCAGTAAGGCATCCGGTTCGACATCCGATCCGGTTCTGAAAACATTGAAAATATTGTTTATATATTAATTAAAAAAGCTATTATTTATTAAATAGAATAGATATTTTGGTAATTCTACATCCATTTAACCGCAAAAACTAATGTCGTAAGGATCACAAGTATTACGATTTAACAAACAAAGAATCAATTATGTATTTTTTTTAAAGTTTAGGCATAATTCTACAATCTAAACTAAGCATATGGACTAATAGTGTAATAAACTCTATTTTTAATGTAAAAATAATGAAACTTAAATAAATACATCATAGTGGTTTACCAATAATTTAAAACTCTGGTGTGATACTTGCATGTTAAACATGTTTATCATAAGATTCATTCAACTTTTTAATCCTACTTCACAAAAACAATAGCTAATACACGTAGTTTATTTAAAGTTTAGGAAAGCTAACGTAGAATGATCATCAATTATTTTTTAAATAGATAACTGCGCTAGATTTATAAAAAAAGTAGAGTACTTTAAGATTGAATTGGTATATACATAATACTTCATAAGTTTATAAAAATATATATATGAAATTACCCCTACATAGAAGTCAGTTGCTTTTATCATATATATAGTTATTTTAATTATGTAAAAGATCATTATCATAATAAATAAAAGTTGTATGCATATTAATATAGATAATAGAAAGAATTCCATATATACTCTTATAAAAGTTATATAATATGTTCTCAAGACTAACAAAGCTTGATATAAAAATACATACTAATTAAGTCCTGTTTGTTTATATTATTAGACTAATTTAAAATTTATGATCAAGCTCAAGTTACTTTAAGTCTAACTTAAATTAATGCATGCTTCTAACGAGCCGGTGTCAGATAACTCAAAAATAAGTATGCATGTTTACAACCTTACATCATACACACCTCTATAAAGTGTGTGTTTTCCCTTGTATGATAACTACCAATTTTACGCTTACAACTCGGTTTGAATAAGAACTATATCCAAATTTTAATCCCCTCAACCCAAGCCATAAAAAAAAGCTACATTTTTGAAATTGTCATTAAGGTCACCACAATAAACTAGAAGCAATGGTTAGCATCGATGAAGCCGACAAACTCCACTGGTTTCTTTGTGGGCTTGGGTCATCCTTCGAAACTTCTCTACCGCTACTCGCACTTCCAAGCCGCCTCCGACATTCTGTGGTCTGTTTAATTGGCAGCCCTCACTGTCAATTGTGTCGCAGCCCTCACTGTCAATTGTGTCGCCAGGAGGGTCACTATGCCTCCTCATGTCCAACTCTCGCATCATATGCCACTCAACATCTCTCCAGTGAGGCATGACTCTGGTGCAAGTGACCACATGACTTCTTCCCCAACTCACGTCCCTAATGCCACTCCCCATAATGGAGATGCTACTGTCACCTTTGCCAATGGTAATACCCTTCCTGTCTCCCATACGGGTACCACATTTTTCTCACCCAATATTGCTCTTAAAGATGTCTTGGTTGTTCCCCATATTACCAAGAACCTCCTTTCAATTAGTAAATTAACGAATAATAATAACTTGGATGTCCTTTTTTCTCGATCTTATTGTTATATTCAGGATCGGCTCACGAAACAGGTCCTAGCTCGGGGAAGATGTGAAGATGGACTTTATGTCTTGCAATCAACACCTCAAGCTCTCATGTCCACCGTTACTTCTCCATCACTTGCATCTTATGAACTTTGGCATGGTAGGCTTGGCCATGCAAATTTTGATACCATTATGGCTTTAAATAAAATAAATTGTTTACGTGTTACTTCTATTCTCCCTAAACATGTCTTGTGTTCGCCATGTCAAATGTCTAAAGGTCATCGCTTACCTTTTCAAACTAGACAAACGTGCATCTCATCCCTTAGATTTAATTAATTGTGATTTTTGGGGACCATCACCTGTAACATCAACCAATAATTATTGATACTATGTTATCTTTATCGACAACTACTCACGATTTAACTGGTTCTATCCTTTACACAACAAATCTGAATTTCGTGTGATATTATCGGTTTTCATTCCCTTTGTCTAGGATCAATTTTCTAGAACCATAAAAGTGTTTCAAAGTGATGGTCGTTCTGAGTTTTTTAACCACCGTGTTAAACAATTATTCAAAGACAATGGCACCTTTCATCGCATCCCATGTCCTTATGCCCCCTAACCAGAATGGTCGGGTCGAACGAAAACATCGTCATGTTTTTGAAATAGCGATGATGTTTAATGGGCAGGTTCCCTCTATTCATTGGGTCGATGCTTTTAGCTCAGCCGTATGCATTATCAATCGTCTCCCGACTCAACTCTTGGGTAACAAATCTCCCTTTGAATTATTGTTCTCTTCTCAACCTACATACAACAACTTTTGAATTTTTGGATGTCAAGTCTATCCGTACATTCGTTATTATGCTATTCACAAACTCTCCCCGTGAAGTATTCCATGCGTTTTTCTGGGGTATTGCTCTCAATACAAGGGCTACCGATCCCATGATCCAGCTACCTCAAAAATATTTGTTACCCAACATGCAAGGTTTGATGAAACCACTTTTCCATTCTTTGACCACACGTCCTCAAACGACCTCTAGTCTTTACCCTTACACTTCTTTCTGGATGAAATATCTTTAACCATCCCAAACACCCAGCCCAATTCACCTTTAACCTCCAACCCAACCACCCCAAACACTCAGCCTAAATTTAACTTTAACCTCCAACTCAACCCCTTGTGGGCTTTGCCACGACCATGGTCCTGCATCTTCTCCACTTGTCATCGAGCCTATTCCTGGCCCACAACGTCACACATCACAACTGCTTTCCACTGAACCCTCTCCTAACGAGTTTGCCACCCACCTGCTAACGACAACCCCTGCTCCCATTCCTAAGCCTACAACTCTCGGTCGTACCAATGCTTCCCCAGCAGAAACTTCGACAACGGTTTCCGACAACACTCATCCCATGCTCACATGCTCACACGCTCAAAATCAGGAATTTTTAAGCCAAGCTCACACTCATTATCCTGGATTACACTCGTTCTCTTCTCCAACTCGGTTCCCAAAGGCCCCAAGTCTGCCATCAAAAATCCGAAGTGGCTCGATGCCATGAACCAAGAATTGGCTGCCCTTCATAAAAATAACACTTGGTCAAGGTTCCTCGCCCTCCAAATCAGAATATGGTGGGCTCTAAGTGGTTATTCCGACTCAAATACCACTTCGATGGCTCTATTAGTCGTCATAAAGCCTAACTTGTGGCCCAAGGCTTCACTCAAACCCATGGGGTTGACTACTCTCACACGTTTAGTCCGGTGGTTAAGGCATCCACTATTCGTATTGCCCTTTCGTTGGTTGTCACCAACCACTGGAAACTTCACCAGTTAGATGTGAACATTGCCTTCTTGCATGGCAATCTCCATGAAGTTATTTACATGGAACAACCACTTGGGTTTGTTGACGCACGTTTTCCCGACCATGTTCGTCGCCTTAGCCACGTGCTTGGTTTCATCATCTCAGCTCATTTCTCACTCACAATGGCTTCTCGTGCAGTCTTGCTGACCTATCCTTATTCGTTTACAAATATGATTCATGCATCATGTATCTTCTTGTGTATGTCGATGATCTCATCCTCACCGGTAACCAAGACTCAATCATGCAAGCCTTCATCTCTCGCTTGCATAACGACTTTGCTATCAAAGATCTTGGTGACCTAAATTACTTCCTTGGACTTGAGGTGATCTATACAACGGATGTGTTATTCATCCGTCAGTCAAAGTACGCTCATCACATTCTCGATTGTGCTGGTCTTCTGGATTCTAAGCCCGTACACACTCCGTTAGCTACTACTGAGTGCCTCACCACCGCGGGGGAGCTATTTCATGATCCCATTTAATACCGATCTTTAGTAGGTGCTCTTTAGTACTTAACTATTCCACGGCCCGACTTATCCTATGTGGTTAATTAGGTAAGTCAATTCCTTCACTCACCCATTGTTACTCATTTCCAACATGTCAAGAGGATCCTTCGCTAGGTCAAGGGCACATTGGCTTTTAGTCTCTCATTCTCTAGACTGACTCATCCTAACATCCTGGGCTACTCTGATGCGGATTGGGCTAGATGTCTTGAAACTCGATGGTCTACATATGGGTATTCTATCTTTCTTGGTGGGAATCTAGTCTCGTGGAGCGCAAAGAAACAACCAACTATCTCAAGATCAAGCTACGAATTGGAATATCGTGCCTTGGTGAACATTGCGGCAAAAATTGTTTGGCTAACTCACCTACTTCAGGAACTTCATGCTCTTCCACCCGGACCATCAACGCTCCTATGTGACAATCGGATTGCACTTTTTGTCACTCAAAATCCTGTCTCTCACAAATGAGCCAAACACATCGACCTTGAGTACCATTTTATTCGGGAACTAGTTTCTTTTGGGAAGTTATGCACCAGATTCATACCAACCAAGATTCAGGTTGCTGACATCTTCACCAAAAGTCTCCTCGACCTCAATTTGAGTTTCTACACTCACGCCTTCGGGTTGGTCCGCCACCCTTGCGCTTGTAGGGGGATGTTAGACACACTTAGTTTATAGTTGTTTATGTAACTTTGTTATTGTCTCTACACCTTGATGTATATTGTTTCTCTATAAATTATGCGCCTATGCCTTCATTCAAGGCAAGCATTCATATCCTCACAAAGATGCTTGTTGATTAATTTAGCAACGGGATTAGCATCACCTGCTTCATACGAAACAATGACATCCAAAGTAAATGATTTGATGACCTGGCAGAGCGTTTAAGGGCGAGCACAAAACAAATGTTTTCTTTCTGCTAGTTCTTTAGCAAGCTCACTTTGATGGTTGTCCATTAGGTCCTCGTTTACTACCACTATTAGTGGTTTTACCAACCTTAGTGTCTCAAATATGCTCCTTGAACCTGTCAAAATAGTGTAAAACCAATATTACTAATATTAACTAATGAATCTTTGATCTCGGGTTAGATATAATAAGGTTAATACATGCATGGCTGATGCAGTCGGAAACAGAGAGATAGATAATTGAACCTGTTGATTCAACGAGAATACCAAGAACAATCCTTCTAACTATCGTTGATTCACAAAGAGTACCGATAATCAGGGTTACACTAACACACATGGTGATAGAGAGAAAACAGATTTTTCATAAACTTCAATAATCCTTTCACCCATCTCTTACAAACATATAAAGAAACAAAACAAAAGTCGAATGGGCCATAAAACATAAACGGGCCGAAAACTGGGCCACATGTAAAGTTCAACAAAATGTAAAAAATAAGACAAAAATGTAAATAACTCATAAAATAAGCTGTTTTTGGGCCGAAACGATGACCCAATGCGGAGACTTCTAACCCAAGTTATGATCATTTCAGTGAAGCCCTTTTGATAAGCGATCTTGGGCCTCCAAAAAGACTAATGTTTACTCATCCACGCTTGAGCCCACATCAATGGCTTATAACTAGAGTTGTTGATTTCAAATAATCTGCGATGCTCGACGAAAATGTGAAGTAATCTACAACCAGTGTCCAGTGATCTATCTTCACCGCCAAACTTCATTTTGTTAAGAAGTTAAATTGAAATTCAAGTTAATTTAATCACTCAAAAAAAGTTATACAATAAAGCTAATTTCAATCGATTCAATTCAAGATAACTTTCTAGGGATGAAGGATCCACGACCCATTTGAATGACAAGATGAGTGTATCCTTTTTCTGACAATGCTTCTTTGACTTGGTCAGAGTCAACAGCCCTAACTAGAGAATCAAAAGATGTTGTCCCAACAGTCACAAAACCTTTTCGAATCCAAGATGGTTACTAATGACATCCATCTTGTAATGTGGTGCCTTTCACTGCCTGTCAATATCTAGAAGAGATATTATATATTGAAATAACAAGAATCGTTCTTTAGCAATCGAGAAGAAAAGCTACGATGGATCCATTGTCATTTGTAAATTTGAGTTGCAATGGTAGTATTACAAGTTAGAAGTAGCATTAAAAGTAAATCTTCTCATGTGTTATTATTACATGCACAAGACAATGAATTTTCAACAGATGGGCATTATAACTAAATTTCCATAACGTAAATGCAGCCTATTTCACAATGGCAGTCACTTGAGTTGAGGCAAACTAGTTTTTGCTAATCGATAAAGTAGATAAAGTATTCGAATTCATCAAATTATTTCTATTTGGGTCTTAGATCAGCAGCATATTCAATTGATGCAAAGGATGTAAATTTATTGACATGTAAATGTGTAGCACCCCGTCTAGAAGGGCTGGCATGTCACTATCACACAATAGAAACAAAGCAACAATCCTCAATATTGAATACAGTATAGCATCTAAAATTCAGAGGCATTCCAATATAAGTTCAAAAGACTGAAATTAGACATTCATTACATCGATAAATTTTCTCTACTAACTAAAATGTTATCCTCACAGCGCGCCTTGATATCCAACATAATACACAAGCTTGAGCCAATTTCCTAGTGAATTGATAAACTATTTAACAAAAGTATGAAAGAGAACAAAATAACAAGAGTAACAAATGTAACTTCTTAATACTAATGTATATCAGAAACAAAAGTGATACTCTTATGAAATGAAATATACTAATAGAGATGATTGTATCAAGTGGAAGTACGATGAGCAAAATTACATACAATAATTGGATGTATATATATATTGAAGGATCTTTAAAGATCACTTAATTTGGTTCTTTGAACAAACAACATACACACTGCGCGTACACAGTTTGATATGCAGAATTACATACAAAATGGAACTTGTGTTCACACATTAAAATGTCGGACGTCATGGGTATATATACCCTTACATATGATAGTTACAAGGTAGTTATGATTAGCAAGTCCATATGCCTACCAAAGAGATATAAGTATAATGAAACGCGAGTAGTGCACAACCAAAGTACTATGTATGGAGATATCGTGATAAAAATTTTAAAACCCATTACAACTTTTTTATGTTTTGGACCTATGTTTACACATACATAGGGAAAATATTCCCATGTACAAGAGGCGCACCTACACCTCAAGCCATTTTCACGGGTGGCTCAAGCGCAAGCCTCTTGTAAAGCAACGAGTCTCGAGCCTAAACAAAGATCCAAAGCAACAAATATATAAACAGATCCGGCTGAGAATATGTCAGATAAGGGTTTCTTTTTTATTCAAGGGGATTATATTTTAGTATTTAGAAGTTACAAGTTACAACATCTATAAGGAGTGTTTGATGTAAGCAATAAATGGAGATTTAGAGTCATTACCTGAGTGTGTGTGGAACTTAAATCAACCGTCGTTTACGAATTACGAAACCCCAAATCATTCATCAATTAGCTTCTGTCTGTTATTTCTGACGACCGAACATGACGCTGAGGATTCAACCCACAAACAAAGCTATGAGCGGCGGCAATAGCAAAGATTACTTTCTGTTGTTTCATTTCTGTCCCTTTATGTAGTTTTCTAACTTCTTTTTTTTACAAAAAAATAACCATGCAACTTTTGTAGGAGTTTAGAAAACTTACTTTATAATCAATTTTTACTTATTAACTTTTGAAAAGACAATGACTTAACAAGTACATTTAGGAAACATATAAGAGAAAGTTAATAAGTTGATTTTAAATGATTAATAAATTGATTTTAAAAAATTAATACTAGTTATTTATAAAAAGTTATTTTTCAAAATTAACTTTTGAAGAAAGTAAGTAATTTCAAACACCCCTTTACAAACTTCTTTTAGCATAAATGTCTTTTTTTTACAATTAAAGATGTGCACTGCACGGTACGATTCAGTTCACTTATTAAGCAAATTTGAATATCAATCTATCCTGGCTAATCGATAATTAGTTTCTATTCGATTCGGTTTAGTTAGTTAATTGTTAAATCTTAACTTGTGACATGGGGATAAAAAAAAATTACACTTTTGTTGTCGTTGTGACTTGAATCAAACCATGGGGATAAATATTTATATAATACTAATTATCAATTTATTTATATATTATAATTTGTACCTTATGTATTATATATCTCATTTTATTTTTTCTTTATTTTTCATTTTTAATCCTATAGCATTTATTTTTTACATAACCCTAATACTAATTATCAATACTTATCGGGTATACAATCCTATTTTTATATTTTTAAGTATACTATTTTAAATATCAAATATGATCAACTTTATTAATTTTCTTATAATAAAAAGTAAGGCAAGACATTCATTTGGAAATTTTTGACATAAAAAATAGCTACAACAAAATGCTTAAACCTTTAATAGTCAAATTCCAAAATAGCAATAACATTTTAAGTGTCTAAAAATTTCACATCCAAAATACAAGTATCCTTAGGTGCCTCTAAAATTTCATATCATAAAGTCTTATGTCCAATACATAAAAACTCAATACATTTTACTTTCAAATAAAAAATAAATCACATTCACTACAATAATTATGCGGAATAGCTGCGCCACCTTTAGCGGCGACAGTAGCAATAGCGGCGACACCTTTAGCGGCGACATGTTGCCGCTATTGGTGTCTGATCCGTTTATGCGCACCACAGACAGATCTAACTGTTGATTAGCGTTTAGATCTGTCGCTCTTAGTTTAATCATACATTAACCATTAGCGGCGACACCTTTAGCGGCGACTTGTCGTCGCTAATGATCCTGTGAAAAAAGCGGGTTATTTTCCTCCACATTTGCCCTTTCCGACGTCACACACCTCTATTAATCTTTCTCTCGCCTGAAGAAGCTATGTCGTCGCCCTTTACTTTCAAGGCCACCGTCAACCACCGCCACTACCTCTTACACCACCATCACCTTAGATCGACCACTACAACCGGTACTATTATCCCCGCCTAAAACCGGTACCACTATCCCTGCCTTCAACCGATATTACTATCCCCGCCTTCAACTGATATTACTATCCCCGCCTTCAACCCTCGCTACAGATACCACCACTACCGTCGCTAGAAGCTGGAATCACCATCAAATTGAGGTCTTTCATCCATTCTTTTAATTTTCCCATTTTTGACATCTTGGTTATATTGGTTTGCCCCAATTTTGACATCTATCTTATTATGTTTATCATATTTAGTCTCAAGCTTGAATTTATATTATGTTGATACACAGATTTATGTATTTTGTTGGTTTTAGTTAAAGGAAGCGAATTTATGAAATACCTTATAATTTTGTAAATTTATGTTTAGAGTTATGCTTGAGTTTGGTATGCTTGAAATTATGCTTTTGAAATAACCTTAAGTTATGCTTAAATTTTAAATTTAGTTTTAGTTGAGAAATAGATTTATGTAATTGTAGATTTTGAATAAAAGTATGTGAAGATGGTGAATATAAAAAATATGCTTGAATTAATCAATTGTTAAGAATAGATTTGTGTATCTTGTAGGTTTTTAGTAAAAGTAGTATGATAAGATGTTATTTACTTGTGTTATTAGGTAAAAATGTGTTAGTTGAAGTTTGATTAGTTGGAAATTAATTAGTAATTAGGTTTTAATTTAGGTGCTTACTTGGTTGGAAACTAACTAGTAATTAGGTTTAACTTAGTGTATTATTTAACACTTTGACAAAGAGAACAAAAAGTGAGTAGAATGTTCTTCTTTCATTGTAGTCAATCTAACAATAGTATATTCTTGTAATTCAACTTATTATGCATTATTAGCTTTTAGGTTTTGTGGTTTTATTCAAATCACCATGAGCTTAGATACTTGCTAAAATTGAATTGTTTTAACTTTGTGTTTTATATCTTATATATATATATATATGTATGCACGTATGTACGTATGCACGTAAGTACGTATGCACGTATGTACGTATGCACGTATGTACGTATGCACGTATGTACGTATGCACGTATGTACGAATGCACGTATGTACGTATGCATGTATGTACGTAGGCACATATGTGCGTATGTACGTATGTACGTATGTACCTATGTAAGTAGGTACGTAGATACGTATGTACGTATGTACGTAGGTAAGTAGGTACGTAGGTACGTATGTACGTATGTACGTATGTACGTAGGTACGTATGTGCGTATGTACGTATGTGCGTATGTGCGTATGTGCGTATGTGCGTATGTGCGTATGTGCGTATGTGCGTATGTGCGTATGTGCGTATGTACGTATGTGCGTATGTACGTATGTGCGTAGGTACGTATGTGCGTATGTACGTATGTGCGTATGTACGTTTGTGCGTATGTACGTATGTGCGTATGTACGTAGGTGCGTATGTACGTAGGTGCGTATGTACGTAGGTGCGTATGTACGTAGGTGCGTAGGTGCGTAGGTACGTAGGTACGTATGTATGTAGGTACGTAGGTACGTAGGTACGTATGTACGTAGGTACGTATGTACTTAGGTACGTATGTACGTAGGTACGTATGTAGGTAGGTACGTAGGTACGTATGTACGTAGGTACGTAGGTACGTATGTACGTAGGTACGTATGTACGTAGGTACGTATGTACGTAGGTACGTAGGTACGTAGGTACGTATGTACGTAGGTACGTATGTACGTAGGTACGTAGGTACGTACGTACGTAGGTACGTAGGTACGTACGTACGTAGGTACGTAGGTACGTACGTATATGTACGTACGTATGTACGTATGTATGTACGTATGTTTGTACGTATGTATGTACGTATGTATGTACGTATGTATGTACGTATGTATGTACGTATGTATGTACGTATGTATGTACGTATGTATGTACGTATGTATATACGTATGTATGTACGCATGTATGTATACATGTATGCATGCATGAATGTATGCATGTATGTATTCATGTATGTATGCATGCATGTATGTATGTATGTATGTATGTATGTATGTATGTACGTATGTATGTATGTATGTATGTATGCTTGTATGCTTGTATGTATGTATGTATGTATGTATGTATGTATGTATGTATGTATGAACGTATGTATGTATGTACGTATGTGTTTATGTACGTATGTGTTTCTGTACGTATGTGTTTATGTACGTATGTGTTTATGTACGTATGTGTTTATGTACGTATGTGTTTATGTACGTTGCACGTATGTACGTATGCACGTATGTACTTATGCACGTATATATGTATTATGTATGTATGCACGTATGTACGTATGCACGTATGTACGTATGCACGTATGCACGTATGTACGTAGATACGTATGTATGTATGTACGTATGTACGTATGTACGTATGTACGTAGGTACGTATGTACGTAGGTACGTATGCACCTATGTACGTATGTACGTTGGTACGTATGTACGTATGTACGTAGGTACGTATGTACATAGGTACGTTTGTACGTAGGTACGTATGTACGTATGTACGTAGGTACGTTTGTACGTAGGTACGTATGTACGTATGTACGTAGGTACGTATGTACGTATGTGCGTAGGTACGTATGTGCGTAGGTACGTATGTACGTATGTACGTATGTACGTAGGTACGTAGGTACGTATGTACGTAGGTACGTAGGTACGTAGGTACGTATGTACGTAGGTACG
>BJCM01159068.1:0-13770 GCA_018326385.1 Flaveria bidentis
GTTTTTGAACAACCATTTTATGCCAATGGCCTTTTCTCCTTCAGGAAAACCACAAGCTTCCACATTTCTTGTTTACGGAACTGTAGCAACTCTTCTTGAATAGCCTCAATCCAACTATTATCATGTAACGCTTCAAAGATGTTATTAGGAACAATTTGAGATAGAAAACATGAGTATAAGCAAATGTTTGCTTGTTTTGAATGACTTCTTGTTGTTCTCTCATTCAAAGGACCAATAGTCAGTGATTGAACTCTGATGAAAGGCCCTTAAGGAAAGGAGCTTTCCTATTTTTTACTGGTCTAGCTCCATGGCACTAAAAATGTATCCTATGATTTTAGAAACTGAAATTTCGATATGATGTTTCTTATGAATACGAGATGTTGGAATCTCATCTTCTTGAACATTAAATCAAGATTAGTTTGGTTCAAGTCAGAGTGTTGATGCAACAGGTTTGAAGAATATGGAGTGAAATTCAAAACTTGAGTTGGTGAGTTGATGAAATAATCAAGCTTGTCATTGACATCTATATCTCCAAACATAGATAAAGTTCCAGACTCAAGTTGTTGAATTTCTTGTCCATCATTAGGAATAGGTTGAGAAACATCGGAATTTTCAGCAACAGGATGTTGTTCTTGATCTTATTGATCATGTGTTTTTGAATTAAATATAGGATCTCTAACAAATAAGAAGAATGTATAGTCTGGACTTGAATCATCCATATCATCAGAGTCCGAAGAATCCCTAAAGGATCCAAGATCTCCTACATGTTTCTCGTTAACAGAACAAGATTCACACATGTTAGAATTGAGTGATTTTGACAATGAATCAAAATCAAATGACCAAGTTGGACCATTTGAAAATGATGGAAATTAATTTTCAAGGAATTTAACATTGAAAGTTTGAATGATAACATTTTTCTTAGAGTTATAAAGCTAAATGCTTTAGAAACTGATGAATATCCAAGAAAGAATTTATCACCAGATTTTGAATATAATTTGCCAAGCTTATCATTTGAGTTTAGAATCAAAACTGGACAACCAAAAGATTTAAGAAAATATATATTTGGTTTCCTGCTAAAATCAACTCATAAGGAGTATTTTGTTTGTCTTTTACCAATAGAATACGATTCTGAATGAAACAAGTAGTTGATATGGCTTCATCCCAGAAAGTGATAGGAATCATAGCATGTGCTAACATTGCATGGGCTACCCCAATCAACGTTCGGTTCTTCCTTTCTGCAACTCCATTTTGTTATGGAGTTCTTGGAGCACTAAACTGATGACCGGTCCTTTTTCCTGCACAGAACATGTCAAAATTAGCATTATTTAGTTATTTTCCATTATCACTTCTCATTATTTTTACTTTTTGATAAAGTTGCTTTTCTAATTTAGTGATAAACTCTTTTAATAATTCAGTTGTTTCTGATTTTGCAAGCAAAAATAAAAACCTAAGAAAATCTTGTATAGTTATCAATGATAACTAAACAATATGATTTATTTCCAATACTTTGCACATTTATTGGACTGAATATATCCATGTGCAACATCTGTAGAGGCTTGAAATTTGAGTTTATCAGCTTGGACATATAAGATGCTTTGTGTTGCTTCCCTTTCAAACATGCTTTATAGAGGTCTGATGTAGCAAAATTCTTTGTTGGTATGCCTACTACATAATTTCCAGCTATAACTTTGTTCATGTTTTTGAAGTTGGAATGCCCGATACGTCTATGCCAAAGTTGGATTTCATCATTTGAAGCGTGAGCAATGAGGCAAGTTGTTTTTGTTAAAGGATCAACTTGAGACATATCTAGCTTGTAGACATCTTGATCACAAACAGCTTTAACAACCACCATTCCTTATTAATATGAAAATCTAGCTTTAAAATATAACAATAAGAGTCATCAAACAAAGCAGAATATGATATACCATATATTTGGGAACGCTTAAAAGATCAAAGTTTAATTGAGCACAGTACTTGACTTTATCAAAGCTTATAACCCCATAAGATACTATTCCTTTTCCTGTGTGCCATGTGTACCATCTTTTGTCTTAAAGTCTTGAAGTAAGGCTTGATTGCTTGACATATGTCAGCTACACCCACTATCAACATCCCACGTGTTTATTGGTCGTCTTGGGCGTGCCTGCATTTCAAAGACATTTAAGTTGAGTTATCAACCCAAGCCGAAATGATCTTGGGCTTGCCATATTTATCCACAATGGTGAATTGTTTAAAATGGAGTTTGTTCATGTCAATTTTCTTTTGAAATTTTGGATTATCAAATCCTCTTTGAACAACTGTTTGATTATCTTTTCTTTATTTTGACCTTGAAGCATTAAAACGATTCCCAAGATTAACATCACGAAACTTTGAACCATCAATTAAAACATATTTTCAAAAATTTTGCTTGTTAAATGTTCCATTGTTCATTATCATAGGTCATGAAATGAAGTTTCCTTGTTTATATTGTTGTGATCTCGTAGTATAATGATCATCATAATCAGAATTGATTTTTTTGAGAGATCTCAAGCCTAAAGAAGGTTGTTTTGATAAACCATGAAAACCATAATTTTGATTTCTGTGAAATCATTTATTTACATATTCTTTCCTAGGATAGTTCTTCCTCAAGAAACAATCCTTAGTATTATGATTTCTTTCATCACACAAGGCACAATATTTGTTGAAATTACAATCAGCAGTTGAGCTAATCGTCATATCACAAATGTGATAGTACTTGTTAAAGTAACACTTGGATGTGTTATGATTATACATATCACATATGTCACGGTACCTTTCTGGATGTTTAAACAACACTTGATTAACCCTAGATATGGAAGCCACATTTGATCCTTGTTTAGAAATAGGGGTAGTTAGGTTAATCTGTTGTTTTTGCTTTGTGAGTTTGTTTCTTTAATTTTAGGATTTGGTTTTTGAACATTTTCACAATTCTTTGACTCCTTAGACACAAGTTGTAACGATTCCAATAAGTCTGATGTAGCCAAAACATTCAAAACATCCAAAGTCTCTCTGCATGCATGCACCAAAAAACTAAAGTAGAAATGATTGGGAAGTTTTAGACCTTGCACAAGAAATATTCTATGTGTAAAATCTTCTGAAGCCAAGACCAACATCTTCCAAAGCCAAAAATGAAATCTTCCAAAGCTTCAAGACAAAGTCTTTTGAAGCCAAACAATAAAAACAGAACATGAGAAGCTCTTATTACTTTCACAAGTTGGTGAAAAGGTCTATGCTTTTGGTACTTTACCATAAACTTGGACCACCTTTTTGCTGCAACTCTGTTTGACCCACCAACTTTCATAAGTTGGTGAAAAGGTCTATGCTTTTGGTAAACTGTATATTGAGGTCTTCAGTCTGAGCTTTCTACTTTACATACTTAATCCTTTTTGTAATATATTAGGATGTGAGCTATGGCATGTCATAGTCACTAGTCAAAAGGCAATCTGCCTTTTGACTTTACATTTGATTTTGTTGTCTAGACTTATGTATCCAGTAGGCCTTCAAAGTATGGCCAGCTGTAGGAAGTAGTATATGTATCTCAAGTACTTGTAACTTTCCATTGCTTTGTAACACTTTGTAATAGAACTTGAGAAGCAATATACGTCATTCTTGAAACCCAAATACTTTTGTTGTTTTATTATCTTGTTCTGTCTCTCATTTACTTGTGTTCTTAGCATCTTTTATTCTAGTTAACCAATTCCCAATTTGATTTGTTAAGTGTTGTAAAGAACTTCTCCTCAATTGTATTGTTGTGTTGTAAAGTGCATTACCCCTTCTAACGGTCTTGCACAAATCATTTATGAACAACGGAAGACTTAGGACCTGAACCTATTTTCATATCAGAGTTAGATTTGATCTTATATTTTGATGTTGTTTCAGAGATTGTGTTCATGTCAAAAGTTCTTGTTGACACAAACTTCACTAGTTTAAATTGAATTGATTGATTGATTGGTTCAGACTTTTTAGCTTTAGTAGTTTCTTTTCTTCTTCTTTTATTTCTTGTTCTTGATGAAGTTTTAGTGCTTTGGTTATTAATTGAATCTTGAGAAGATTCCATTCCAGATTCTTTAAGTTTTTGATCAATTTGGTTTGATTTATAAGAGCTTGAATCATCAGAACAAGAAGTCTCTTATTTATCTTCTTTAGATTTCCCTTTCATCTTGTTATTAATTTCATTAACTTTTTCAACACCTTGTTCAAGTTCACACTTTTCAATACCACATTCACCTTTTTGTACAAACAACTTTTTGTTCTTTTGTCGAGATTCATAAGATTTGACTTTTATCAAATGACCATTCTTGATCATTTCTGAGTCTCCCTCCATCAATATTTCAATATTTATCTTTTCAATTTTACTTTTGTCAGTTGATTTAACATTCTTTTTCTTCTCTTGAAATTCTTTCAGCTTAGCTTTATTCTATAGTGAATGATCATGAGTATTAAAGTTTTCAGGTAAGGTACTGGAGATAGATTCAGGCATAGGTGCATGTGAGAATTCTGAACTTTTTTTATCTTTTTCTTTTTTACCATTTACCAATTGCTCAACTATAGTTTTTAAGCTTTTTACTTTGGCTAAATCAACCTAAGTTGCTGCATGTGCAAATTTCTCTTGTTCTAAAGTTTTGGTCATCTCTTCAAGTTAATTCTTTACAAGTTCAAGTTCTTTTAAGGTTTCGTTCCAAGAATTTTGAAGAGATATGATTTTGTTATTAGAAATTTTATGATCAGCTTTGAGCTTATTGTGCATTAACTCTTATTGTTTCAGTTTATCATATATTTTGAATGAGTAGGATCTGTAGTGTTTTACTTGTTCAAAACATGTTGTTGTGCATATTTTCTCTCTTACTTCCACTAGTATTTATGGATAAGAATTTGAAGACTTAGTATCAGATGATGAGTTTTCAACCTTGGGTTGTTCTGACTGTGCCATATGAGCAACTTCTTTTTAATCTTACTTTGGGTCAGAATTGTCGCTCCAGTCATAGTCTTCCTTATTGTCTGATTCACCTTCTGCATTTGGATCTTTCTCTTCAGACCAGTCTTCATTGTTAATCTCCATAATAAGTGCTAGACCAAAATTAAGATCTGATGTAAACTGTTTTGCATAAGCACTCCAATCATAACCATCCTTGATGCTAACAACTAGAGCTTTCTTTGGCTCTTTAGTGGCCTTTGATTCTTCTTTCAGTTCTAGCACTAGAAGACTTTGATATGGCTTCTGATATGTCTTTTGAGCTTATTGATGATATCTTTGACTGCTAGAGCTAGATTGACCATTTCCTCCTTGTTTTCTTGAAGCTTTGCACTCTCTTGAAAAGTGGCCATAGTTGTTACAATTAAAACACCTTGACTTTGACTTATCAAAGCCAACTATTTTGTTTGCACTTGGCTTACAATTTCTGTTCACATACGAATGCTTTTCAGTTCTATAAGCTATCATCACCATTTGTCAGTTTTGATCCATTTCTTTATCATCATCTAGATCCATGTCAAATAGATGCTGGAAAATCAAATCAACATATGTTAAATGGCTACCTTGATATGCTTGAAAACTTGGCATAAAAAGGCTATAAAGGCAAATTTGGACTCTTCATCCTGTAAAAGATGTTTATAACATCTTTAACTTTGCTAGGTTTAATAGTGTTAGAAGATGTAGTCTCATTTTGAGTTTTAGGCATTTGAGGTTTAGGAGGAGACTGTGGTTGTGGTTGAGTTGAGTAGACAGGTGCACTCGTGAAAAATCATGCTCCCACAAAAAAGTCACCCTCAACTTATGGAGTAGTTTCATCCTTGGAAAGAAATGCATTCTCCACAGTATCGCTGGAGAAGCAACGTACTTGTACTGAAAAGTGGATGCAGCTCTGTTATTGTTCCTTGAGCTCTCATCAATTTCCACTGTCTCAATCTTTACAATTAGAAGATCAAGGTCCATGGGAAACTATTCAATATGCTTTAACATTGTCACTATTTGTTTCCATAAAGATGGAAAAGCATTTAGAAGTCTACCATTTAGGTCTTTAATATCATTCTTAATGCCTAAAGTTGACATTATTGTTGTAAGTTTCATATATCTATTCATCATTTGGTTTATAGTTTCTCAAGAAATATGCTCAAATAGCTCAAGTTGCCTTTTCAGTTTCTGTCTTTTAAGATCTTGAATCTTTTTGCGTCCTTCACAGATGATTTTCAAGGCTTTGTACATAGTGTACCCAGTTTGGTAACCCTCAAGCCTAGAAAATACCTCCAAAGGTAATCCTTTACACATAAGAGAATAGGCTTTAATATTATTCTTCACTTTCTTCAGATCATCCCCATGTCAACCATCTTTTGGATAAGGCTCTTGTGAATATTTGGTGTACACAAAACCTCTATGAGGATCATCAGATGTAACAAGAATGTGAGGTCCTTTTTCTATTGATTTCCAGATATCGGTATTAATAGAGTTTAGATGGTGTTTCAATTTGAGTGACCTGTTCTTGAAGTAGAAATGTTGTGAAATGTCCATTTTGACATAGAAATGCCTAAGCAAATACCTTAGTAAAATTTTGAAACGCCTAGAAGTAGAAATGCTTAAATAGTGTAGAAACGCCCAAACTGTTGGAAAATGTCTGAAGAGTTGTCAAGCGCCCAAACAGTTGTCAAGCGCTTGGGAACATAGTTTCAAAAAACATCCAAATAGTTCTAAAAACTCCACAATAGTGTCAAAACATCCACTCTGAAATGCCTAAATAGTGTTCATGCACCCAAATTGTTGTTATGTGCCTAAACACTTAGGTGAATTTTAGATGATTCTAACACTCCAAACGCTTAATTCTTCATCTTCATAACAACCTTATCTTAATTAATATTTCAAAATTTGATTAATTGATTTGTAAACTTTCAATCAAGTAGAATATACACCAATAATCCATCCTCAATCATCAGTTTTCTCAATAAACAACAATTAAACTGAATTTTCGCTTGAATTTGAGTTCAAATACGAAGAACAATTCGCACACAAATCTGATGAAAATTCAGATCTGATTGTGTGAAATCACTCAATTGTGATTCAATTAATGTTTCTAATGATAAAACACAACTGAAATCTACAATTAATTGAATAATTGCTATCAAACACAAATTCAAGTGATTCACAAGGGCTCAAAAGTCAATTTTAAGCTCCAAATAACTGAACCGAAGCCTTTAATACCACTTGATAAGTTCAACGGATCGATCTATGTTGATGATATGATGCAATTATCAATTATATGAACAACGTAATCAACAGATTCAAATATAACATTAATTCATAGAAGTTTCATTGATAGTTTGCAAAGGATTACAATGTATAATAGAGAGTTCTAAGTATTCTACAAAAGTCTACCTGCACAAAAATACATAAAATCCTATTTATACTAACAAATAAACTAAGGAACATATATTTATAAATAAGTCCCTATACTATGAGAAAAACAAAATCTAACGACTAAATGATAATCTTCAAAGGCTCCAACACTATTGTTCATTGTGGTCGCATATTGTTACTATACAGTTTGATAAGGTAGGATACTAGTTTTAGATTAAATTTATGGGTGTTTGATTCATGATGGAATGTTCTTCGACAAATAGACTTGAAATTGAGAAATTAATTATATTAAACCTTAGTAATACCGTAATTGACCCTTAATGAACGTGTTTTGATAGTTAAAACACTATGAAAATGCTCAATTTAAAAGTTGAAAAATTAGTACTTATCGCATGCGAAAAGATGTTAGGAATTTAAATAAACATGAAAACATTTGAATTCGCATAAAACTATTTGCGTGAGAACTTTGACTTTTCGCATGATATGTTGACTTTTTTCAAAAGTTAATTTTATGTGAATACTCTAGTTTTCACGCAAGAAGTTCAATTTTTCTGAATTTTTCAAGTTTCAAAATTTTTCTAAGTGTGAAATTATTATGAAACTGTAACTGATCATTTACATTTTACTTGTCTTTCGAATGGTTGGTTAAATGTTTTCAATAAAAACCATAATGCAATAGCTTATCACAGAGATGTTCTAGAGGAAACGTTATTCAGATATCTGATTGAGGGTCTAAAGACTTCACGTATACAACATGCTATTACAGCTAGTCCAACTATATACACTGATGTCATTGATTGGTTCTGGATGATAGGAACTAATGAGATAGATGATTAGGGAGAATCATGTATATTAGCAATTGTAAAAGGAAAGAGTATAGTGATTACGTTAGAGGTGATTAATAGTGTATAGTTATTAGAAGATCTACCTGATGCACCCATGAAGATAGATGATGATGTTGCCAAAGACTGTTTAATCCTGATGGGATACAGTCATAGATATCTTTTTTGGAGAAGAAGTATTTACCTCCATTCTGGAAGTATCTATTTAAAATGGTGATACATTGTTTAAGTAATCTAAAGGCCAGAATAGACGGTTTGAGTGTTGTATTCGAATCCCTTCTGGTATCACTTGTTGATGATTTGCCTTACAACATATCCAAGACTATGTTTGCTGTTATGCAAAAGAATGTTATAGCTACTGTGGGGAAGAAGTTTATTATGTACCCCAGATTCTTATAGATAATAGTGAATGTTGCTCATCCTAAGTTAGAAATGTCAAATTCATCTGCCTATGCCATGATGGTGATGAAGAAAGACATTCACATATTTGATGGGAGCTAGAGGAAATGCTTGGGATGGATCTCGTTTGCTAAGCTTGTAAGATTTGTTGAAGGTTTTCAAGTAGAGGCACAACCAAGTGAGACGGAGACACGCCAAGATGCTAGAACTGATACAACTAGTACATCTACTAGCACCCCTCAAAAAGTACCAGAAAACTCTCAAGGTGCTAGTAGATCTGATTTAGATGAAGTAAACACTTGGTTTATTAATAGTGGTAGTGAAACTGAGAGTGATCAGATTGGCAATGTGCCATATAAACTTCAAGAGTGTCATAGAGTGCAAGTAACTCCTTCTAAACGCATTATTAAGGAAATAGATAATGATTATATACCTAAGGATTAACCATCTACTCAATGGAGAAAGAAGACAATGGCAAGGAAGAGAACTGATTCTAAAAGTCCACGTGGGAGGGGTAGAGGACGAGGAGTGTTTTGACAGAGTTGGACCCCAATGACTATTGTGTAGACAAGTGATGTTCCAATACTTGATACTCCAGTCATAGTTAGTGATGCTTCTACGCTAGTGATAGTTATAGAGTCAACAACTGTAACATCATCATCTATACCTACTACTGGTGATATTTTGAGGACACCATCGAAGGATCAAACTCATGATGATTTATTTGGTGATGTTGATTTCTTTAACAACATTTAAGAGCAATGACTGCAACCAGACTCTACATCATTTTCACCCACTAGGGTTATATTGGAGCAAAGGGTTAGTATATAGAGAAGGAGATATTAGAAAAGACTTAAATTATTGATAATTCATATTGGAGTATGCAAGAAAAGGATGAGAAAATCAAGAGTTTAAAGGTTCAGCAATAACTCATGCTTAGTTATGTTCAAATCATGGAGAAGAACTTTAGATATCTCATTTATCATGTATATTAGTCGTTTACTCAGCAACATACCATAGAAGTTGGAGAATCTGGTGGACAGCGATCTGCTAGTCCTGAATCTGTAATGATCCTGTTGCAAAGTGTGTTGTTGATCCTATTAATATGGAAAGGACAATAGAAAAAACTAATGTTGATCAAGAGCCATCATTAGATATTCATATTAAGGCTACTGAGGATCACCCTGTACAGTTTATGGCATGAGGGGAATGTGAGATTGTTCGACCAAGTTTTTGGCTTTTAGAACCCGCAACGACTAGTTTCTTAATTTAAATATTTTTTCATACGACTTGTATAATAAACACAATTTTTTATAAATAAATATCCCATTAAAAATCATCCCTATCGTCATTTTTAAACAAATATCCAACCTAGAACCCATATTTTGGGTTTGCTCCAACAATTAATTTTTTTGTGAGATCCATTAATTTATGTTTATAAAGAACAAATTAATTGTTCTAAAAATAATTTTGTCTTTTGTGCTTGTGTCTTAAATTTGTATTTGCATGATATCCGGTTGTCGTAACTTCTTCAATTCATCAAGCCGTCATCATCTCGAGCCATCATCGCAGGTCATTAATTTGTTGATCCTTCTATCGGCAGTAAAACTATTTTCTTGTCTCGTTTATTAATTATTTTGATTTCTTTATTATTATTGTTTTTTCTATTATGTCAACCATTAGTGCTCGTACCATCACCAATGCACCATCTGCCACTTCCCTAGTTTATTTTCATTAGTTATGTTCACCAATAGTTTGGCTTTAAACTCAATGTAGACAGTGCGAGTTATATACTTTGGCATACTATATTCAAATATTTATGTATTGGAGCAAAAGTTCGAGATCATCTACAAGGTAAAAGTTTATCCACAGATAACAATGATAATGATTGTTACACAATGGATGCTAAAATTAAAAGTTTCTTTCACAATACTTATGAACATGACTTCATGCAAAAATATCACTGCGCAAAATTTTACCGCTAAACAGTTGTGGAATATAATATCACAACTTTTCCTAAATAACATGATGTATCTTATGCTTTAACTTTAGGATACCTATTGCACCACAAAGACATGTATCTTGCCCATTACCAGCTTTTCTCTACACCTCAAAAATCTTGTTGATTCTTTAGATGATGTTGATTTTTCCAATCACAGACATGAGCTAGTTATGCAAATCCTTACACAAATACCCTCACCCCACTACACTACCATTTCTATATAATCACTAATAAAACCCCTCCTTTCTTTTTTTAGAAGCCAAAAACATGTTTCTTCTTCGTGAAGCTTGTTCTATAACCGCAGACTTATAGATTGACACCCTGCAATGGTCCACCACTATCCTTTCCTCTATGAAGGTTGGCTATAATACAACATAATAAAAGAAAGGGTCAGAATAATAAAAATCGGTCATAGGGATGTGGGGATTCCTGGTTGAATGCTACGATTAGTTTTGGTATTCCTTAATTTTCTACACGTCCAACAGGTCTACATCATCATCAACAGGTTTCAATGCATTTCATTTATTATCTATCGGGACATCAATTATGTTCTCTAACAAGCCATCTTTCCATTATATTATATTAGTAGTTGATGCACTTCCAGCAGCCTCATCCAGCGCAGTCGTCACTTTTCTACATGGTGTCGGCTCAATTCAAGCTACTGTTGAGCTATTAAGGATGAAACCACCAAAAACACAAGATTTCAGCAGTGGCTACCAATTGCCGAATTAAGCCAAGTGCTGAATCCATTGTCGATCAACATATATTAAATCCATTGCTAGTCTATATATGTTGAGCAACCGCCAATCACATAGGACTCTATCATCTCGAAATCAATTGTTACTTAAAAAAATAATGTCAGTTCGAACTCCGATACACAGATTATCTACTCGACTGTATTCTCTAAACACGAAATATTTTATTCTTATTTTTTGAGATTTCATAGTATAAAAGTCCTTATAACGGTATAGTTGAGGCACCTATGGAGAGTTGTACTCAAGGATGTCCATTCTATTAGCCCAGCTCTTCTCAGGCCTTTGTGTCTTTAGATGATGTTTTTGGCAACTTTCTATTCACCTTTGAAGACATGGACTGCATCAATCTAGATGATTAGGAGTACATGAAAATAGTACAGAACATGGCTCTTGTCACTCACGAAGCCAAGGAGTTCTACAAGAGGACATGGAGGATGTTCCAAGCAATGTGTCTAGTGGAATATTTGAGCTGGACAAAAGAAAAATAAAGTGTTACAACTTTAACCAAATGGGCCACTTTACTCCGGAGTGTATGGAACGAAAAACAAATGGTATCCATACATAGTCCAGGCCAAACTACACTAAGACAGCTCCAAGAGCTAAAACCCAACCAACCAAAGTAGCAAGCTACCAAAGTAGCAAGTTGTTGATGCTGTTGAAGAAGTGGGCTTATTTGGGTGGACGATGTCTCCCCAAACCAAGCCCTTATTGTAAATCATGATGCATCAAAGGTACTGGAACGTATTTCCTCCCTTAAATACACTACTAAAGTTAATATGTATAGGTCCTACAAATTGAAAGTAACATCTGATCTTGAGCCTTTCTACACTTTAAAAGCTGATTTTAAAAAAGCAAAAATGATTAAAGCTTAAAATAGAAGAGTTTGAGAAAACCATTTATTCTCGAAAAAATGAGCATACAAACTATAGGAATCAGATTAAAGATCTTGTTTCTAAGTTGACTAAATGTCAGGCTAAGCTTATGATCAACAAAGCCAAGGTAGTAAAATATGTTCTTGAAGAGGTAAGTTTCAAGAACATTATAGCTTCATCTTTGCATGCAAAAGTTTGTTACGAGAACAGGAAAGGACTTGGATCAAGTGAAATAGCTCCTCCACACAAACACACACACTAGTATCTGTTAGTTAACCAAGGTGTGGAAATAGTTAAGATGAGCTGCCTACTATTGATCCTATCTTAGAGGAAGATGAAGATGACAAGGATATAGTAAAGGATGAACCAGAAATGATGAAGAGGTTCATTCTAAGAAGGGTCACTATATGTGTGGAGAGAAGAAAGAACTTGATTAGGGCTACAAAAAAAGATCCAATAAAGTGTAGGAGATTAAACTCACCTTCAACCCCAAGCAAAAATAAGTATTCAACTGTATTGGGTTTAAGGTGAGGAAGACTTAAGACTTAACCAAGGAGTCTAGTACTAGGAGTTATAGGTTAAGTATAAGCCATCTTGGTAAAGAAAAGAATGTTGAACCAATATGCACCACTACTACATAGGTTGAACCATCCAACTCCAAAGGCAAGCTTCACCCTTAAAAGCAGGTTGCATTATCCAAGAAGATAAAGAAGGAGTAGGACAAGGATAAAAAACAAACCTTCTACTTAGGACAAAACTCCTAGAAAAAAGCCTACAAAATGCATCATGTGTGGTTGTACAACTTATTATGCTAAGGATTGCATCTACAATCCTAAGAGTACCATACGCATACACAAAAAAAGACTTTTGAGAAGAAGAAGAAAATAGCTTCAAAAGGAAAATCATTATCCTTCAGAAGCATCAAGGTGACCTATAACAAGATAGGTGGATAACTATATTCGGAAGCCAATTTGGTCTTGGATGAAAGAAATGGTTCTGAAGCACTGAATTCAACTGTAGTGGAAGCAAAATCTTCTGAAAGTTTAGTCTACAACACTTTGGAAATCATAAATACTTTTGAATTTTAAAAGCCAAGTATAATCTTTCAAAAATGATGTGGAAGATGAAGGAATGCCATCTGGCTGAAGTTTCTTCATTAACAACATGCAAGGATCGCATAAGCTTAAATATAAAAGATTAATGACTATAGAACTATCTTTAATTCATTTTGATAAGCCCAAGACCAGCAAGCCTTGGATTTCCAAATGTAACTAATCAACTCTTTTCATGTGTAGGAACATGTGACATCCGTCACCAAAAGGTCCGTCCATTGACGTGTTCTGTTATCTTTTCGTTAGTCGGTCATTCCTCACCTTTATGAACTACCTGTGTGGATACGCTTGTGCTCTTGTTGTTGCATTGCTGCCACTTAAACCTTTACACATATCACCATTGTCATCATGAAATACACAATTTTTATATAAATTTATTGTTATAAATAAAACCATTTTTAAGTTACAAATACCATTAATTACATTTT
>BJCM01159069.1:0-13527 GCA_018326385.1 Flaveria bidentis
TCAAATGTCCAACAAATCATGCCCTAAATCGACTAAATTGAGCCCTAAACTTAACCGAGACTTAGTTTGCTAAGAAACTAATAATACTAAGTACATTGTTCAATTAAATGTTATTAAGTGTTATGTTGGTCATTTGCGAGACTAATGAGCCAAACCGCACGACTGGCTGAATTTGGATTGAACGAATAGTGTGACACGCGAATTTGAATTTGAATTGATCGAACAGTCTGTCATGTGAATGGACACCCTGATGAACTTCAATCGCATGACTGAGCTGGGCGAATGGCTAAACCACACGACTGCACCATACGTATGAGTTCAGTCGCACGAATGGTGTAAACACATGAGATATCATACGACTAAGCCTAGTTGCATGCTCAGTCGTACGTATGAGCAAATAGCACGACTAGATCTCAGTCACACAACTCATTCACACGACTAGATCTCAGTCGCTCAGTTCATCCGCACAACAGAACAAAAGACTTCAAGTTCAATGAATCAAATTGTTACACTTTGACCTACCCTAACGTTTATTTACATTGTGTAACATATGGCTAGTCATTAGACTATGAGCACGAAGCATAACATTTGTTATCATCTAAATCTGACCTTCCGAAATGCAGTGACTTCTCAGGCGTTATTACATTCTTTTGGAGATCGAGGATCTTCCGTGCTATATCGACTCCATGCACGCCGTAGTGTTCAGTTCAGCAGCCCTTCTTGGAAGGTGCGGTTGTCGACAGGACCATAGAGCCCCACTGTATTAGGAGCTCTATTTTTGGTCAGGCTATAGAGATCACTAAGAACGATCTCAGGATAGTTTTGGAGTTTGGTGATGATGTTGATTGCCCCACACGACTACACCCATTGACCGTACGAGGTTGTTTTCTACGGGCCAAGTACTCGGGGGATATCAACTCAGGTGTGCTCAACAAGAGCAACCTGTGCCCCCAGCTTAAGTAGTTAGCCCATGTACTACGTAAGTGCATTGCCTCAAGGAAAAGAGGCTTCGATGAGCTGTCCGACCAGATACATAATGCCTATGTGGTGTTGGTGCTGAACCATCCATTCAGCTTCTCGAGGATGATCGTCACCTACCTGGTGGGGAACATCAAGGCGAAGGGCACGGAGGGATTTTGCATGTACCCTCGCTTTATGCAGATGATCATTGATCAGATGCTCCCTCTGCTGCAAAAGGAGAAGGAGGATGCAGTAGTGCTCGAGGTGATGAACGATACCACCTTGGGCAAGATGAAGGTATACAGGGGGAAGCAGAGGAAACCCCCTGTGAAGCGGCTGTTTGGGCATCTGGCCGGTGCAGACTACGTGGCATCGGCACGAAGGAAGTGGCGCCCCGATGACAGTGACTCTGACACTTATGACTCGGATGATGATGACAGTGGTGATGGTGGAGACACTGGCCCCACTCCATCTACGGTCACCACTACAGATGTTACACCTCCACCATCCACTCTTGGAGAAGCTGCTATAGGTAGTTTCCATCAGGATTTCAGACCTGATGAGGAGGAGTAGAGTGATGATGAGCCGTTGACTCAAATGGTGGGCAACAAGGTGGTTGCCACTGAGCGAGGGATTCGGGCGGTTGGTGAACACCCAGGTGGGTCTGGGGAGACTATGAATGATCCTACCTACAACCTAGATCAGCCCAACATCCTAAGCGGATCAATAGCCTTGAAGGGTTCGAGGGAAAAGAGGATGGCTCTGCCCTATGGGGTGAAGCAAAAGAGATGGAGGTACACGTTGATCACAACCTCTTCCACCACTGCAACCATAGCTACCACCACCACTACTTCACTACCCACCACCACTATCACTCCCACCATCACAACTACCACTCCACCCACCATTACTACCTCACCCAAAACCATTATATCCTACCATCCACCACCCACTCATATACTACCATCCACATTCACCATAGCCACCACTACAGCATACCCTTCATCACCCACACATATGCCACCACCCATATTCACCTATTTCACCACTACCAACACCAACTACCAAGCCGGATCATCATCCTACCCATCATTCATTACAGGATCATCTTTGCCCCACATCGCAATAGAGGAACAATTGTCAGCACTCAACCGAATAGTGCTAAAGCTGTTGGCGGCTGATGAAGAGAGAGCTGCATAACTACGTCAGCTTGCAGAGCGTAATGCTACCCAAGCTCATCAGATCACTAGGCAATCTCCGCAGATATCAGCTCAGCGATAGAAGATTACTGAGCTTCGTGAGCTGCATACCTCTACAGTTCAGAGGATAGATGATCTTGAGGTGAAGAATAAGAAGCTGATGTGTTGGATCAAGAAGAAGGCTAACGCAACCAAAACTATGTCACTTCTAAAGTATAAGTGGCTTCCGAAGGTTGTAGAGTTCTTCCCAAGACAAAGTAAAAGATTAACTTCCGAAGACAAAACTCTACTCCTGAAGACAATTGCTAAAGACCACTTTCGAAGTATGATGAAAAGAAGAAGTCTCCAAGCATTGGAAGAAGTAGCCTCTTCTGAAGTATAAGTGGCTTCGGAAGTACTTACTCTTCCGAAGCCACTTAACCTTCGGAAGACACTGCTATGAACCAGTGGACACAAGTATGGTCTCTGACACTCTGCTGCAGACTTCTGATACAGCATGGCCTCTTCCTAAAGAGCCATGTAGTTAACCATACTTTATTCCACTGTTCACCTTTGTATGATAGTATATGTTACAAACTTTAGTTTGTGACAAAAGGTAAGTCAGGGACATATCCTGACTACCATATCTTAGATAAGACTTTATCTGAGATACCTTAAACTATAGTCTTGTAGTATAGGCTTTAGCTAAAGGATCTCAGCTGGTATCTAAGTATATCCAGCTGTAGGTAGTATTATATATTGGTTCTCTTTGTAACTCATTGTAACAACTACTTGTAAGAGTCTTGTATTATTGAGTTGAGAAGCAATATATAAAAGTACCTTGAAAATTACTTTCTGTGTTTTGTATTACTTTCTATATTGTGATCAACTCTTACGGATTCTTTCTATACCAGAGTGTTGTTCTAGGTGAGTTTGAGAGAAAACATTGTGTTTAGTGACAAACATCGTTCCTGCAATTGGTATCAGAGCATTTTAGGCTCTTGATTGCGTGATCTAACCATCCAAATCAACCTGTTTTCACTCCTCCCTACTAACTCACTCACTCAAAATGGCCCTTAACAAATCCGAGGTAGAGATGGGAACAATGACAAAAGCTCGCATCATACCCCTGAAAATTTCAGGTCTTAGAGTAGAAGAATAGAAGGCTTCATCACATACTAAGACAGCAAAATATGGAACTCCATTATCAATGGCCCGTATAAGCCAAAGGTGGCATCCCCTGGTGGAAACGGTGCTATGATAGAAAAGGCGATCGAGGACTATTCTGATGAAGACAGAAAGAAGATGGACATCGACAGAAATGCAATAACTATTCTCAAGACTGCAATACTGAACTCTATTATGGTGGGGTTCGAGCATTGCAAGACTGCCAAAGAATTGTTTGATGCACTTGCCCAGATGTATGAAATCTCCAACTACTCAAAGAAGGACTCATTGAAGCAACAGTTCGAGAACTTCACTCATATTACTGGAGAGACCCTCAACGAGTAGTACTTCAGGTACATGGATCTTATCTCTTCCCTTTAGTTTCTAAAGATCACTCCCGAAGTTAGAGATCTAACAAGAAAGTTCATGAGTGCTCTTCCCAATGAGTGAACATTCTACTGTGTCTCTCTCAAGAGAACATAAAACTTGAACACTCTCACCATGACTGAACTCTATGGCATCCTTGATGGATATCGCCTAGAGATGGAGAGTAAGAAGGGCCACCAAACAAGCACACCCATGAGTCTTCCTACTAGCAACGCTTTAATGGTTGTTGAAAGCTTATTAACCCCACAACCTCAGCATTACCTGACCCAACAACCATCCTACTCTTTTGGACCTTACATCACTTTCCCTGAGACTCCAAGGTCTCAACAGGCTAAACACAACTCCTTCCAGGAAAGTTGTGTCTTTGTCTCATGAAGTGGGCACTCAGGTGATTTTCAATACTGTTTTGATGATCTTGAGTGTTTCTGTCCAGACGATGTAGAGTATGTGGACATTGTCCAATAGATGGCGCTCTTAACTTACAGAGCGAAGAAGTTCTTTAAGAGAACTAGAAGGCATTTCCCTGAAAACCCAACTACCAGCAAATTCGGGTTTGATAAGACCAAGGCAAAGTGTTACAACTGTAACCAACTGGGTCACTTTGTAAGGGAATGCAAGGCTCCCAAGACCAATCCGGGAACCCCACAGGCCTCCACACACCGCTCAACCTCAAAACTCACTAAAAATTCAACTGAAACATCTGCAATGGCTCAAGAAGTTGACTAGAGTTTCATGGTACAGGATGTGACTCCTGCTCAAGCTCTCAAAGCCGGATCAGATGATGCCCAAGTATATGAACATCTCTGCACTCCAGCCTATATAGCTAAAGTTAAACTGTATCAGGATTACAATATGGAAATCAGATCTGATATTAAGTCTTTAAATATCCTAAAATCTGATTTTAAAATAGTTAAATCTAACTATCAAAAGAAAATTGAGGAATTAGAGAAAACTGTGTCTCTTTTAAAACACTAACACACCAATTACAAGACTCAAATCAAGGATCTGATATCCAAATTTTCTGAGGCTCAAGCCCAGCTTGTCATTGCTGAGGCTCAGGCCAGGAAGCATGCTATCTCTAATCAGAACTTCCAAGCTATTCTTGCATCATCCTCCCATTCCAAACTCTATATTCAGAACGAAGGATGGTTGGAAACCAATGAAATTGCTCCACCACACTCCTATGAGTCTATTAGACAGCTTAGATGTGGTACTAAGGAGCAAAAGGTTCCAACTGCTGACCCTTTCTCTCTAGAGTTGAAGGATGAAACATCAATAGTGGCCACTACAGGAAAGGAACTGGCAGATGTATCCATCTCCTCTTGTGAAGACCAAATCCTAACCACTAAACCCAGACGAAGCAGAGCTAAAGCTGCTACCAGAACTGCCAAGAAGGTGGCTAAGTCTAAGCTGAAGATTGACCCCAAACAGAAAGGTGTCTTTATCTCAATTGGATTCCAAGTGTTAGGTACTTCTAATTTAGAAAAGGAGTGTAGTACCAGCACTCCTATCCTACCAAAGGATCAGAAGTTGAAGGGAAAAGTTGCTCATAAAGAAAAGAAACCCAAGAAATAGCAACCCTCACATTCCCAAAAGAATAACATTGCATGCATCATGTGTGGCCTGCAAAACCACATGGCAAAAGATTGTTACTACAATCCTGCAAGCACACATTATGCAAATAATGTTAGAAAAGAAGGAGTCAGGGAAGGTTTCACATTTGGACCTTTTCAAATGGTCCAACTGATGAAGAAAGGAAAGCTAATTTCTGAAGCAAGGTTGCTTTCGGAAGAAACTCTTTCTTCCGAAGGGAAAATGGCTTCGGAAGCAAAAGCTACTAAGGTTCGGAAAAACAAGAAAGTTCCCTTGAAACCATCCTAGAAGAAGACTGCTTCGGAAGAAAAGGTGGTGAAGGTTTCTTCCTAAAAGAAAGAAGCTTCGGAAGAAGCCAATGCTATAAAAGCTTCAACAAGCTCATCCTCTAAGGTCAGCCAAAGGGTGGACTGGAAGATCAAGGAAGATGATGCAGCTCAAACCTCTTCTTCAAAGACCTCTATTGAACCCTTATGCATATCATGTTCAATTATGTTATTATCTTTGGAAGAACCCAAGACCAGCAAGGCTTGGGCTTCTAGACAAAACTGACAATCTCATCTTATGTGTAGGGACATCCATTTGACAAGAACAATAATATCTGGATTGTAGATACTGGATGCTCCAGTTTCAGAACTATTATAGAGGTCGTGTCCAATTTGGAGGTGAGGACGGAGGATATATTTCTGGCAGAGGGAGTATATCCAATGGTAAATTAAAGGTTGACAAAGTTCACTTTGTCAAACAACTTTAACACATTTTGTTAAGTGTTTCTCAATTCTGTGATCAAAAGCACCAGATGCTTTTCACACAACAAGAGTGCATTATCCTCAAACCAGGGATGACAATTCCTCCGGAATTGGTGCTTCTTAGATCTCCCAGGAAAGGGTATATGTACAAGCTAGATATGAACAATGCTTCTCCAATGGGTGAAGTATCATGCTTTCTTTCCAAAGCTGATAATGATGAGTCAACACTGTGGCATAAACGTATGTGTCATGTAAATTTTAAGACAATGAACAAATTGGCTAAAAATAACTTGGTACACGGTTTGCCTAAAAAGGAGTTTTTCTGCAAAAGATAACTGTGTTGCATGTCTGGAAGGGAAACAACACAGGACATCTCATAAATCTAAATGTGTTAACTCTATCACTACTCCATTACACTTATTGCACATGGATCTTTTTGGTCCCACAAATATAATGAGCATTGGAAGGAAATCATACTGCCTTGTGATAGTTGATGATTTTACAAGATTCACATGGGTATCCTTTTTAAAAACTAAAGATGAAACTGCTGGAACACTAAAATCTTTTATTCTGAAAATAAAAATTCAAATTGATCACAAGATTAAAATAATTAGAAGTGATCAAGGGACTGAGTTAAATAACTTCATTCTTGACTCATTCTATAACTCAAAAGGGATCGCCAGACAATATAGTGCTCCCAGAACTCCTCAATAAAACGGTGTTGCTGAGAGGAGGAACAGGACACTTATTGAGGCTGCTCGAACTATGTTAGCTGATTCAAAACTACCTCTAACATTCTGGGCAGAGGCAGATAGAATTGCATGCTATGTGCAGAACAGAGTTCTTGTAGTAGAGCCCCATGGAAAAACACCTTTTGAGCTGTGGAACAAGAGGCCACCGTTCATTGGCTTTCTAAGGTCCTTTGGTAGCAGGTGTACCATACTTAACACTAAGGACAATTTAGAAAAATTGGCTCAAAAGTCGGATGATGCTATCTTTGTTGGATACTCTTCCAGCTCCAAAGCTTACAGAGTATACAACATTAAGAATCAACAATTTGAGGAGTCATCCAATATAGTTGTTAATGAGCACACTCCTTGTGTTAGGAGGAATGCCCCTAATCATATCTTTGATTTAGAATTGTTTCCAAACCACTCTAAACCATCTCGTGAGAATGTTTTAGTTGGAACAGGTGCTCAAAATGATGCTAATGCTGTTGTTGGCGATCAGCTGTTTGAGCTACCCAAGCCTAGTCCAAGTTCTCCAAATACTGCAATACACCAAGCTTCCAACATTCACAGATCTGATAGCTTAACCATATCAAGGAATAGTGAAGCTTCAACAAGTGAATCACTTACTGAGCCTCAAAACTCATCAGGTGATCCACCACAACACCAGGCAGAAGAAAATAGTATTTTGAAGGAACATGCAACTGTTAATACTACTTCACAGCCAACCATTGATGATGTTTCTCATTCATTCAATTAGTCTTCATTGAATGACTTTGAAATAGCAGCTGGATAGAGTGTTCCAGTTCCTGAGCAGAATATGTCCAACTTGGATCTATCTCTGCAACTGGAAGTGATCCCTCGTCTTAGGATTCATAACACTCATCCTACTGAAAACATCATAGGGGATGTCACTAAGGGTGTGACAACAAGAGGACAGACTCATCAAGGGAATGTCTACTTGTACTCATGCTTTCTATCCCAGATGGAACCCAAGAAGGTAGAAGATGCCCTAAAAGATAGTAGTTGGCTTGAATCGATACAAGAGGAGCTGCTTCAATTCAAGAGACAGAAGGTATGGAACCTATGTCCGCTACCATCTGGTCAAGTACCAATAGGCACTAAATGGGTTTTCAGAAACAAGAGAGATGATAGAGACTTGATCATCAAGAATAAATCTAGACATTTGGTTCAAGGATACACACAAGAAGAAGGAATTGATTATACTGATGTCTTTGCACCAGTTGCAAGACTTGAGGCAGTTAGGATCTTCCTTGCTTATGCTGCATCCAAGGACTTCACTGTCTATCAACTTGATGTCAAGTGTGCCTTTCTTTATGGGGATATAGATAGGGAAGTCTATGTATACCAACCTCCAGGATTTGAAGACCCGCAGCACCTTAACTATGTGTGTAAATTGGATAAAGCTCTATATGGGCTGCACCAAGCACCTAGGCTATGGTATGAGACTCTGTCTCAGTTTCTTCTGAAGAATGGCTACACTAGAGGTACCATTGACAAGACTCTCTTTATCAGAAAGTCTAGAAAAGACATCTTTCTTGTTCAAGTCTATGTCGATAACATCATATTTGGTTCCTCAAATGACCAAATATGCAAGGACTTTGAGAGCATTATGAAGAAAAAGTTTGAGTTGAGCTCCATTGGAAAAATGGAATTTTTCCTTGGGATTTAGGTAAAGCAAATGAAGGAAGGGTTTTTCATTAATCAATCTAAGTACTTCTCCGATATCTTAGAAAGATTTGAAATGAAAGATTGCAAGCCAGCCAAGACACCCATACCAAGAAACCATAATCCCTGTCCTGACCTTGAGCGGGAGGATACTGATCAAGATTAGTATAGGGAAATTATTGGTTCTCTGATGTATCTCACAACCAGTAGACCTGATATTATGTTTGCTACATGCATTTGTGCAAGATATCAAGCGGCTCCAAAGGTGTCTCACCTAGCTGCTGTTAAGAGAATCCTAAGATACCTCAAAGGAGCACCTAAACTAGGTCTCTGGTATCCTAGAAACAAGGATTTTAATCTCAATGGATACTCTGACAGTGATTATGGCGGCTGCAACATTGATAAGAAATCAACATGAGGAGGATGTCAATTTCTTGGTGGAAGGATCATCTCATGGCAATGCAAGAAACAATCATGTGTCTCTACATCAACTACTGAAGCTGAATACATTGTTGCTGCTAGCTGTTGTGCTCAACTGCTATTGATTCAAAATCATATGCTAGACTATGGATTCAACTTTATGAGTACTCCTATCCATATTGACAACAACAGTGCTATCTCCATAACTGAAAATCGGATGAAGCACTCCAAAACTAAGCATATTGACATCAGGTATCATTTCATTAGAGATATTCATGAGAAAAATCTAATTAAGCTAATCAAAGTTGATTCAAATGAACAATATGCTGATTTGTTCACCAAAGCCTTTGATGAACAAAGATTTAAATATCTCATAACAGCTATTGGGATGATAAACATTGATTAATTTAATCTCTTTTGAAAACCTTTTTTTATATGTAAGTTTTGTGTCAATACAATTTAAGCCCTGTTACGAAAGAATTTCTCTGAAATTTTCTAAGTGTAAATTCCTTCCGAAGAGAAATTAACCCTCGAAAGATATTCTCATATCTTCTGAAGCAAAAATTTCTCAAAGGATAACTTTCTTCTTAGATGAATTTTTGGCCTCGGAAGAAGCGATTGATTACATATGAGATCTACTTCCGAGAATTACAGATTCTCCATTCGGAAAGCAACTCTAACCTTCGGAAGCAATGTTTTTGCTTCGGAAGTAAGAATTGCCTTCGGAAGACAAGTTACCTTCGGAAATGTTTTACACTCGGAAAAGAGATTCTACTGTGTAACGTAAATCTCTTGGGCCCCACACTGTAAAAAGCAAAGATTTTGTTAATGATGTCGGATTATTTAACTGATTTTAACCTTACCGCCACTTTCATTTCATCCACTAAAACATCATATCACCTTATCCAAACCCCCATTACCGCCTTCCCACTCTCTTTTAAATAATCTCGACTGTTCAATTTCATCTTCTTACTTGCAAATTTTACTGCCCTACAAGTCTTTTCTCCTCTCTAAACTTTACCCCAGCTCAAATCATCCACATTCACCTTTCTCAAATGGCACTTAACCCTCAGCACAACCAAGTCGCACTTCTTGATTCTTCAAGAGATGATGACTTATCTGAAATCATCTCATTTCTCACCCAATCACCTTACTACACTACCCTTATCGTTAACCCCACTGTTTACTCCAACCAAATGGCCAAATTTTGGGGAAATGTAAAGCCAAAACCCTAAATGGATTCGTGTACTGAAGTCTAGCATTTGTGGATAGGAGTTGATCATCACTGAAAAACTCATCAGGGAGCACCTCGAGCTTCATGATGAAGGAGCACCTACTGAATTCCCTAAGACAAAATTGGACAACACTTACATCCTAATGGGATACGATGGAGACATAAGCAGGTCGATAGTCTACAAATTCAACTTCTCCTACAACTGGAAGTTCCTCCTGCATGTTGTTCTTCACTACTTGTCCAACAAGTCTAGGGGATGAGATCAAATCCCATATGAACTAGGATGCTTAGTTCATGGATTGGTGAGAAGCCTGCACTTTAATTACTCACGATTTGTGTTCACCAATCTGATTGGGAATCTACAAAGGGAGACATTCTTCATGTATCCTAGATTCATTCAACACATAATCATCTGTGAGTTGGACCAGAGCATGCTTGTCTGTACAGCTGCTCTGAATGTCCCCCACATGCGGCCTACCATCTTCAAGACCTTGAAGAAGGTGTCCACCAACTTCACTGGAAGGTATACTACTCTGCTTCTAGGTACGATTGAGCGCAAAGCTCCTGGTGACATCCATGTTCACCCCACAGGTGATGAACCCACACCAGCAACCTCCACCACAATGCAAATACTGCCTTCTCCACCCATCACCATCATTTATCAAAAACGCCCCAAACGAACCCTTATTCAATCTACTCTGATTGACAAGCCCCTCCTGTTCAATCCAAAATGACTAGAGTGGAAACATGGGCTCCCACTCAGTCAGAGGTCTCTCCATCCTTCTCTTTTGACCTTAATTTGGGTTTTGAGTCTCCTTAGTCTCAAACCCATGAGCCCGAAAACCTAGCCAACAGGCCTCAGAATGAGTATCTACACTCTTCTGAGCTGCCAACAAGGGACAACCACACAAGAGGCTCAATGCCTATAGACATTGACCAAGGTCCCGGGTCAGTAGGCTTAACCTCCCTATCTTTTACTAACCTTCTATTCTTAACTGATGAAGAGATAACATCTCTCCATGGCAATTAAGTTGATCTACAACAACCTCTTCAAGATCAATAGAGCCCGGAGAAATCCCTTATCTCTAGCCCTATCAGCAACCCACAACTGCAGTGAGTCCCACTGATATGGAGAGGACTCATGTAAATTCAGCTACCACAACAGAAGGTGCCTCAATGGACCTTGTGGATAGTGGTAACATATCTCAGACTGAATCTGCGGCAACCAAGCCCTTTGATGACTCTGACAGAGACATCATCGAGCATGGGAAACCAGGGTGCCAAGAAACCACATCTGGTGGTGAGGCTGAACATACCAGGTATGTTACCTCATCTCCCCGTGATTCTTCCAAAAAAGATGAGGGAAGAATGCAACTCCTCATTCAAGACCTACTATCTAAAGTCTAAAACCTTGAATCTTTGGTTAAGACTTTAGAAGAAAGGTCCGCCACTCAGCATCTTGAGATTTATAATCTCAAGGCTAAACTAGCTGAGAAACAGACAGAGAGGTCTGTTAGGCATGTACCTGTTCAAGTCTCACTGACTTCTTCCTCCAGCTCATCTAGCTCTCAAGATGATGCTACCAAAAAGCGGGAGAATGTTCAGAGACAAACATCTGAGGAACCACAGAGCCAACCTTCAACTTCAACATCTTCTAATCCTATCATCACAGTGACTGAGCCATCTCAAGTTATTCTTCAAATTGACTCAAAGATGCTCAGTGATCTCTACAAACTATTCACCAAGTTTCTGTTGAGGTCCTCCATTGATCAGCCAAGCCATGATGCTGCAATGATTTACTTTGGAGTAGAGGAACTTCAAAGGCTTACTGCACCTTCTACCATTATGGAAGAAGTTGGTCAACCTAAGGTCCACATGGAACCTAAGATTTAATTCGAAGGGTAAATGGAGACTGATGGCCTAGCAACTGAAACAGTTGGGACAAAATCTGCATCTCCTTTAACTTCCGAAGCTGAATTTAAAGCGAAAGAACAAGCTGAATCTTCCGAAGCTGAAATGAAAGTTGCGGAAGGACTTTTTAAAATGTCCGAGGAACTGATCATCACAGATGCAATCCTTGAAATGGCATCTGAGGTGAACAGCGAGGACTTTCTCAATCCAACTCCATCCCATATACCATATCTGACTCTCTCACAATAAGAAACCTCTCTCCAAGAACCACCACAGTCAAGCTCTTCAAAAGATAAAGGAAAAAGGAAGATGACTGCGGAAGAGCTTCAGGAAGGGGAGAAAATTGAGAAACTCAAGAAGAAAGGAAGACTTCAAACTGAGAAGTTGCTATCTGCCAGTACAAAAGCAGTGGCATCCAATCAGGAGGCTGTCATCAACAAAAAGAGAGAAGAGATCATTGACCAGCTCATTGAATTGGGAGCTGCCAATGAAGAAACACTCCTGCTACCACTAGAGGAGTTGGTGGATCTGGAAAAGGCAACCCGACTAAAACTTGAGAAAGAAGCCAGGTTGGCCTTGGAGAAAGAAGAAAAAAACAGAAGGAAGCTGAATTGCAGCTGAGGAGAGATAGGGTAAACTTCCTACTCTCCAGAGGCTTTAATCTTCAAGAACTTTCTCCACATAATGATGATACGATCCAATGGCTCTACAACAAAGAGCAGGATCAAATGGAGAAAGAAAGGAAGATGGCTGCAAGAGAAAAGGCCTGGATGAAGGACTATCTTCGGGCTCATGGCTTCTCTGGAAGGCAGGAGGGTCCCATGTTAGAAAGGACACTCCAACGGATTGTTAGTGAAATCAAGGCTGAAATCCGGTTGGGGAAGAGAAAAGAGATGTACAAAAGGGTAAAAGGGATGACCTTCACTGCTACCACCCAACCACAACCTGATTACTCACCCTTACCTTTCACCATTAAAACCGAGCCTTTCACCCCTGAACCCATATCATTACCCACATCCACTCCTTCACCTCCACCACCCAAACTTCCCATCCTTCAACCCAAAACACTAGCTAGAACCTCTGAACCTAAACCTACCCAATTACCATCCAAACCATCCCCTCAGCCTTCTCAACATCTCTCTCTTAAGGAGTTCAAGGCAATCAAGATGAAGCTCGCCAACTGTACTACACTGAGCGAAGTCTATTGTGAAGAAGACTCTGTCAACATCACCTATGTTGATGTTACTTCATGTTCCCTCACAAGTGATAAATTCCTTGATCTGCCTAGAGGAACATTGGACCAGGCTACAAGACTTCAAGGCCTCAACTTAGACTCATTGAATGATGAAGAGAAGAAGCTCAAAAGGAAACTAGTGACTCTACTGGATACAAAGAAAGAGGACAAGATTCCTAATCAATCTCTTGTGCCTAGAAGGAAAATAATCCAGTGGAGGTTCGATGAACCTTCTCACAACTTTGTTGTGGAAAGGGAGAATGGTGAAGCCAATAGA
>BJCM01159074.1:0-16563 GCA_018326385.1 Flaveria bidentis
AAAGGGCTGAAAAATCGTTTTTGTTGGCAGCACTTCAAGTTCTTCTTGGCTGATTTGGATTGTTCAAAAGGGAGTACATCTTGGTGTTCTTCTACCTAACAAGATTAGGTGTTTGTTAAGGCTTGTGGGTATACAAGCTTGAGGCTTTCCTTTTGAAGGCTACACTTTCAAGAACATCATCTCTTTCATCTACAACATTTGCACTAGAAAGGTTGTTTTCTTTTAACACCCTATGGTTGTTTTGTGTTGTTTGATAGCATATTTTTCACATATATTTTGATCCTCATTCTTGGGTTTTGTTGGTGGTTTAATATGGCAAAAACATTTCAGATTATAAACCATAGTTTAAACCTCTAATTCCGCTGCGTTTTCATAGTTTAAATGGATAAACTAAGTGTTTTACTTGTGACAAAACCCATCAATATACCCCATGAGGATGCACACAGGGGTTCAGTCTTTGTGATTGACTAGACGTGTGGGGTCCTTGTCGCTTAACCTAGATGAATTGCTTGGTGCTCTAGAGGGGGGTTAAGCACATGACAGGACCTAGATGAAAATAAGAAGATAATAAAAGTACGAAATGAACGATGATGAAGATAATAAATATTATCTATGTGTACACATGATGTGTGATCACATTTTTTAAACCTTTTACGTTTTGAAAGAATAGTTTTGAACAAAAGATAAAGAATGTTTTATTTTAAAACTAGAACTCACTTAGCAACGCTGACTTTTATGTGTTTCCTGTTGGCAGGTAATGGTTGCTGAGGATGGCACGAGGTGGCTACTCGGTTCTTTTGGATGGCATCCATATTTATAATGCTTTTGTGATGTAATGCAACATGTATTTTGTAACTTGGTAACGATGTATTGTTTTGCAAAAGCTTTTATAATGAAATGAGATGTCTATTTTGATAATTCCGTTGCGATGTTTTATAAATGTTAAATGTAATTATATGTTTTATGAGCGATGATTGGCCAGTTGTAAGCGTCCTGGGAACGGGGCCTTACATGACATGATGTGATTGACACATTTCTTACTATAATGCAGTCTTCCGTAGATGTTGACTTGATGACATCTCTACAGAGAGCTTGACTTGATTGACTTCATGTATCTTCCTTGATTGAAGTTCATGCAAGTACTTTGTTCTTCCATAGGAGTTAGCCTTTTGTAATAGTTGGTTCTTTGATCTTCACATAGAACTTCATCCGCAGGAGCAAGCTTTCTTCTTCTGCAATATGTAGTAGTAACTTGATCTCACGAGTAGACTTAATCTTCCAAAGATGAACAATGATTCCGCAGTTGATCTACAGATGCATATCCCTTGATTTTGTTTTCTTTGTTATGTTCTGTAGAGAATCTACAGAAGTACAAACTTGTTCATCCGTAGATAGTTCTTGTACTTAGTCAATTTCCCAAAATTGACTAAGTGTGATGTTTTTCCTGCAATTACAGATATAATCACAAATAATTATTTGGGTCAACATATCTATCTTGTATACAAAAAAGATAAGAATTTACATGAGTTTATTACATGAGTTGGAAAAACTTCTAAACCTATACAATTAATATTGACCTAATGAATATATACTATGTTCCATGTGTGATTGATTAATATGGTTCGAAGTGGTTTGGTTTGGGAGTTTGTTTAGAAGGATTGAGAATCAACACTCCATATTATTTGAGGTTGTTACAAAAAGCAAGAAGTATCAATGTGAGAACTGTTGTTGCTTTGTATAACTAGTTCTTTTCACATGTATTTAGTTAAGCTTTTGTGAATGCGTTAAGGCACCGATCTATAGTTGTACAATTTTGATTAAAATACAAGTAAATCTTATTTAATTGGTCGTGTCACCTTGTTTTGACTTCTTTTCACCAATCAAACATTATTTTTCTCGTTAAGCTCTGTAACACCCGGAAATATCAAAATGAGTCATCAATGCTAGTGGGCTTACTTAGTGGGTATTTAATAAAAATAAATGAAGGAAGGAAATGGGTTATGGCTAAATTAGGCTTATTGTGTTATAGCCTAAGGGATTAAAGCCCTATAATCAACCCTTTAACCCACCTAGTTAGCCATCACCTTCCTTATTTGTAACCCTAACCCCCAATTGCTAGAGAGGGAAAGCAAGGAGAGAAAGTGAAAAAAAACTCAAGATTTAGAGCTTCAAAGGTTAATGGATTGAAGATCTGAACGATTGAGCATCAAACCACAAGAAAAAAGCATGAAATCCAGGTAAGAATCTGCCTCTAAACCTTTCAATAGATCAAACCCGGATTCTAGGGTTTTGGGTTTTGAAAAGTTTTAAAGAATCGCATAAAGGTCACATTTTTACGTATGAAAACATGTAAAAAACTTAGATAGAGCCTCATGGATGATAAACTAATGGTTTGTACGTAAAAAGTTAAGATTTTGGGTTAAAAATAGGCTGGTTCATCATTCAGCTCAATTTGCAAAACTGTCTGTGTATCCAACGAAATTGCATATTCAAGCTACGAAACTATAGTTTCGCAGGTAATTTCGCAGCCATGGAATTCCAATGAAATTGGGCGACACAACCATGCGAAGCTAGTAGCAAAACTGTCATGCGAAACTACTTATCTAGAAGCGAAATTGGCAGTGAAATTAGTGGCGAATTTAGGCAGAAATTAACCCGTTTTGACAATGTAATCACCAAATTTGATCCATATCACTTTGTTATCCCTTTTAGAGCCTGGAAATCTTTTTAATATGATTATACTCTAAGTTCTCTTATTTTTAAGATATTTTATCACCTTTCGAGTCCCAAAATAAGCTCAAAATGCCTACAAGTCCATACTGTTATTATTTTCAGCTATTAACATCATCTTATACATAACTTATAACTCAAAAACTTTCTGAAAAATAGCTCTAACATATGGATTTAACATGAAACCGTGAAATAAGCTTGTAGATAAGTGATTTCACCATTTTAACCCATTACACTTGTGTAAAACGTTATAGATCGTGCTTAAACATTACCAAATAATTTTTATAACCTTCAAACCAGGTTACTAAGAGGTTTGAAAACCATTTTTGAGCAGGTTACAGGCTTTACTTTGGAGGTTTACACGACATGAAAGTTAGATGGTGTGCAAAATCACCCAAAAAGAGGGTTTTTAAGGTGTAACTCGTGTTCCACTCATAGAATCACTAGCATAATGAATGAGATACCTTCAAGGATTTTGAAGCTCCTCAAGAACAAGGTGACAGCAGTAAGCTTTTGTTAGAACAAAGAAAGTAAGGTCTTCGGTGGATTAAAGAATGAATAACAGATGACATAGCTTGTTACAGGTGAGGTGAAGCTTACACTTTGTATGGTTCATGATTTGGTTAGTGTAGAGATGCAAAATGATCTAGAAATCTTCGAACAAAGGCTGGAGAAGTCGAACTTGAAGATGCCATGTACGAAAAGCTCTTAAAATGCCACTTTCTTGGTTGTTTGAAGCTTGGCCAATGGTGGATTGTTGTTGTTCTTTGAAGCAACAGAGAACCTGAACACACTCATGATGACTGAGCTATATGGTATTCTAGATGGATATCGTGTAGAGATGTAAAACAAGAGTGGTCGTCAAGGAAGCAGACCTTCAAGCCTTTCTTCCAGCAACGCTCTCATGGTTGTTAAAGGCTCAAGACCCCCTAAACCTCAGCAGTACCTGGCATACTCCTAGCCATCATCAACCTCTTCTGGGCCTTACATCACATTCCTTGAAACCGCAAGGTCTCAACAGGCTCAGCCATGTCCCTTTCAAGACAGCTGTGCTTTTGTCTCAAGGAGTGGACACTCGAATGATTTTCAGTTCTATTTTGCAGATCCAGAGTGTTTCAGCCCAGATGATGGGAAATACATGGAGATAGTCCAACAAATGGCTCTGTTAACCTACATGGCAAAGAAGTTCTTCAAAAGAACCAGAAGGCAGTTTCCTCAAAACCCAACAAGCAGCAAGTTCGGGTTTGACAAAGCAAAGGCCAAATGTTACAACCGTAACCAGTTGGGCCATTTTGCAAGGGAATGCAAAGCTCCCAAATCAAACCCGGGATCTGCTCATGCCTCCTCACATCCTTCAACACCAAAAGCTGCTGGAAAATCAACTGAAACTGTTGATGTGGGACAAGAAGTTGATTGGAGCTTTATGGTACAAGATGTCACCCCTGCTCAAGCACTCATGGCTGGAACAGACAACTCTAAGGTATATGATCATCTCTGTACTCCAACCTGTATTACTAAGGTTAAAATGTACCAGGACTATAACATGGAAATTAAATCCGATATTGAGTCCTTAAACATCATAAAAACTGATTTTAAAAAGGTTGCATCTGACTATCAACATAAAATTGAGGAGTTAGGGAAAACAATATCTTCTTTAAAACATGAGCACACCAATTACAGGACTCAAATCAAGGATTTAATATCCAAGTTAACCAAGGCTCAAGCCAAGCTAATAATAGCCGAGGCTGAAGCAAGGAATCATGCTATTTCTAAGCAAAACTTCCAAGCCATTCTTGGATCATCCTCCCACTCCAAAATTTGCTATTAAAACAAAGGTGGTTTGGGGACCAATAAGATTGCTCCACCACACTCTTATGAGTCTATTAGACAACCAAGATGTGGTACTGAAGAGCAAGAGGTCCCATTTGTTAACCCAACTTCACTTGAGTTGAAGAATGATGCAACAATGGAGACTACCACAAGGAAGGAACATATAAATCAACCTATTTCTTCTTGTGTTGATCAACCCTTATCAACCTAGAAGAAATAGGGCAATTGCAGCCAGAAGAACTACCATGAAAGTAGTTGAATCTAAGCTAAAGATTGACCCAAAGCAAAAGGGTGTCTTCATTTTAGCTGGATTCCAGGTGGTAGGCACTTCTGATTCAGGAAAGGAGTGTAGTACCAACACTCCTATCCTACCAAAGGATCAGAAGTGAAAAGGGAAGGCTGTAGAGGAAGACAAGAAGATTAAGAAACCTCAACCCTCAAAAACCCCAAAGATTAACATTACATTCATAATGTGTGGTCTGCAAAACAACTTGGCTAAAGATTGTTATTGAAATCCAGCAAGCACATATTATGCAAATAATGTTAAAAAGGTAGTAGCCAATGAAGGATTCACAATTGGACCTTATCACATGGTTCAAGTGATGAGAAAAGGAAAGCTGGTTTCCGAAGCTAAGTTGATTTCGGAAGAAACTCATTCTTCCGAAGGGAAAATGGCTTTGGAAGTTAAGCCAAGGAAAGCTCAAAGGAACAAAAGAGCCTCCTCAAAACCTTCCGAGAAGAAGGCTACTTCGGAAGAGAAGGTAGTGAATGCTTCTTTCGAAAACAAAGAAGCTTTGGAAGAAAGTCATGCTACTCAAGCTTTAACAAGCTCTTCTGAACTGACCAACCATGGGATGGAATGGAAGATCAAACAAGATGCTGCAGTCATACCTTCCTCTTCAAAGACATCAACTGAATCCTCTACCATTCATTTTGGTTCAATTATGTCATCATCAATGGAATAACTCAAGACCAGCCAGGCTTGGGTTTCCAATCAAAACTAACTTTTCACCTTATGTGAAGGGACATTCATAAGATAAGAACAATAATGTTTAGATAGTGGACAGTGGATGCTCCAGGCATATGACCGGGAACAGATCTCTACTTCAACAATTTCAATATTTTGATGGAGGTCCTGTTCAATCTAGAGGTGAGACCGGATGATACATTTCAGTTAGAGGAAGTGTGTCCAACGGCTTGTTAAGAGTCGATAAAGTGAACTTTGTCATGTAATTTGAATACAATCTCCCAAGTGTTCTTAATTTTGTGATAAAAAACATCAAATGATCTTCACAAAAAATGAGTGCATCACCCTCAAACCTAGGATGACAATTCTTTAGGAATTGGTGCTTCTTAGATCTCCAAGAAAAGGGGATATGTACAAGCTGGATATGAACATTGCTTCCCCATTAGGTGAAGTATCATGCTTTCTTTCCAAATTTGTTGGTGATGAGTCTTCCTTATGGCATAAACGTATGTGTCATGTAAATTTAAAAAAAATGAATAAATTGGTTAAAAATAACTAGGTACATGGTGTGCCTAAAAAGGAATTTTTCTATAGAGACAACTGTGTAGCTTGCCTAAAAGGAAAGCAACATAGAGTCTCTCACAAATCCAAAGAGGTTAACTCTATCACCACCCTATTACACTTATTGCACATGTATTTATTTGGTCCAACAAGTATAATGAGCATTGGAAGGAAATCATATTGCATTGTGATAGTAAATGATTTTACAAGATTTGCATGGGTTTTCTTTTTAAGAACTAAGGATGAAACTACTGAAACTTTGAAATCTTTTATTCATAAGATTGAAAATCAAAGACATCACGATGTAAAGATAATTAGGAGTGATCAAGGGATTGAGTTTAAAAATCAAGTTCCTGACTCATTTTGTAACTCAAAAGGGATTATCAGACAATTCAGTGCTCCTAGAACTCCTCAACAAAATGGTGTTGCTGAGAGGAGGAATAGGACACTTATTGAGGCTGCTAGGACCATGTTAGCTGATTCAAAGTTGCCTCTAACATTCTGGGTAGAGGTAGCCAGCACTGCATGCTATGTGTAGAATAGGGTTCTTATTGTCAAGCCACATGGAAAACCCCTTATGAGCTATGGAACAAGAGGCTACCGTTCATTGTCTTTCTAAGGTCTTTTGGTAGCAGGTGTACTATACTTAACACAAAAGACAACTTGGAAAAATTTGCTGAGAAGTCGGATGATGCTATCTTTGTTGGATATTCATCCACCTCTATTGCTTATAGAGTCTATAACATCAAAATTCAACAATTTGAAGAATCATCCAACATTGTTGTTTATGAGCACACTCCTTATGTTAGGAGAATGGCCCTGATCATACTTTTGACATAGAATAGTTTCCAAACTATTTTAAACCATCTTATGAGAATGTTTCAGCTAGAATAGGTACTCAAAGTGATTCTGATGAAGACCAGCTATTTGAGTTACCCAGACCTCTTCCAAGTTCTCCAAGAGTCTCTGAAGCCCAAGCTCCCATCATTGGTAGATCTCATAGCATGACCATTTCAGGAACTGGTGGAGCTTTAACAAGTCACTAGCAAAGTGAGCCTAATAACTCGTCAGCTGATAACATACAACACCAAGCTGATGGAAGTAGTATTCTAAAGGAACAAGCAACTCTTAATACTACTTTTTAGTCAATTGATGCTCATGATGTTTCTCTTTCATTCACTCAGTCCTCATTGAATGACATTGAAACATCAGCTGGACTAAGTGTTCATGTTCCTAAGCAAAATATGTCCAAGTTGGATCTATCTTTGCAACTGGAAGTGAGTCCCAGATTAAGGATTCATAACACTCATCCAGCTAAGAACATCATAGGAGAAGTCTCTGAAGGTGTGAGAACAAGGGGACAAACTCATCATGGGAATGTTTGCCTGTACTCATGCTTCTTGTCTTAGATGGAACCCAAAAAAGTAAAAGAAGACTTAAAAGATAGTAGTTGGGTCTAGTCAATGCAAGAAGAAATGCTTCAATTCAAGAGATAAAAGGTTTGGAACCTTTGTCCGCTACCATCTGGTCAAGTACCTATAGGCACCAAATGGGTTCATGAACAAGAGAGACGATAGAGGCTTGATCATCATAAATAAAGCTAGATTGGTTGTTCAAGGATACACTCAAGAAGAAGGAATTGATTATACTGATGTCTTTGCACCTGTTGCAAGACTTGAGGTAGTTAGAATCTTCCTTTCTTATGTTGCATCCAAGAATTTTACTATCTATCAACTTGATGTCAAGTGTGCCTTTCTATATGGAAATATAGATAAGGAGGTCTATGTGTGCCAACATCTATGATTTGAAGACCCACAACACCCCAACTATATGTGCAAATTGGATAGGGAGGAACTATTGATAAGATTCTTTTTATTAAGATGTCTAAGAAAGAAATATTGCTCGTCCAGGTCTATGTTGATGATATCATATTTAGTTCTGCAAATTACCAAATGAGTAAAGACTTTGAGAGCATTATGAAAAGGAAGTTTGAGATGAGTTCCATGGGAAAATTAGACTTTTTCCTTGGAATTCAGGTGAACCAAATAAAGGTAGGGTTCATCATCAATCAATCTAGTATGTCTCTGATATCTTAGAAAGATTTGATATGAAGGATTGTAAGAGAGCCAAGACACCCATACCCAGGAACCATGACCTTTGTCCTGACTCCGAGGGGGAGGATACTAATCAACATCAATATAGGGCAATCATCGATTCTCTGATGTATCTCACAGCAAGCAGCCCTGATATTATGTTTGCCACATGCATCTGTGCAAGATATCAAGCTGCTCCAAAGGTGTCTCATCTAGTTGCTGCCAAGAGAATCCTTAGATACCTCAAAGGAGCACCAAAGCTTGGTCTTTGGTATCCTAGAAACTCTAACTTCAATATCTATGGCTACTCAGATAGTGACTATGATGGTTGTAACATTAACAAGAAATCCACATCAGTAGGATGTCAATTTCTTGGTGGAAGGATCATCTCATGACAATGCAAGAAAGTATCATGTGTCTCTATATCAACTGCTGAAGCTGAATACATCGCTACTACAAGTTGCTATGCTCAGCTGCTGTGTATTCAAAATCAGATGCTAGACTATGGATTCAACTTCATGAGCACTCCTCTCCACATTGACAACAATAGTGCTATCTCCATTACTAATAATCCTGTGAAGCACTCCAAGACAAAGAACATTGATATCAAGTACTATTTCATTACAAATATTCATGAGAAAAACCTGATTAAATTAGTCAAAGTTGACTCAAATGAACAATATGCTGATTTGTTAACCAAAGCCTTTGATGAACAAAGATTCAAGTATCTCATTACGACTATAAGGATGATGAACCTTGACTAATATATCTCACTTGAAAACCTTTTTAAAATGTGTCTTGTCTTTTGTCAAATACAATCTAAGCCCTGTTACAAAAGGTTATTCTTCCTAATTAATTAAGTGTGAGTATTTCCGAAGAGAAAATTACCCTTGAAAGAACTCTTTGTTACCTTCCGATGGCAATTTTCTCAATTCAAGTTTTATCTTCCAAAGAGTTTTTAGTCTCGGAAGCATATCTTCACTACTTTCGAAGCTTGAAAACTTCTTCATTTGGAAGACATTCTTATTCTCGGATGTAAATTCATTTACCTTCGAAAATAAGTTCAGGCTTTGAAAGAGAAAATCCTTTGGAAATACATTTACCTTTGGAAGAAGACTTCTCTCTGTAACAAAAACCTTTGGGCCCCACACAGTAATAAGCAAAGATTTTATTAATGAAGTCGGAATCTTTTGAATGGTTTTTCACCTTGCTGCCACTATCACATCAAACCCTAAACCATCTTTTCACCTTATCCACTCAACACCACCATTTCACCCATTTAAATAATCCTGATTCGTCACTTTAAAATTTTTAGCAAAATTTACTGTCCAAAGCCTCCTTCACCTCAAATTCACCATGCTCAAACTTGTTTCATCATCTTCTTTCTTACAATAGCACTTAATCCTCACCACATTCCTTGAGTCTACCAAGGATGCTGTTGTCTCAGACATCATCTCCTTCCTTACCCAATCTTCATTCTTCACTGCTCTGACCATAAACCCTACAATTTACTTGAACCACATGGAAGATTTCTGGAGTAACGGTTAGATAGTACTCCTAAATGGATTTAGGGTTATTTGGACGAGCATTTCTGGCCAGGAGTTGGTCATTACTGAACAGGTCATCTGGGAGAATCTGGAGCTCCATGATGAAGGCGCTCCTACTGAGTTCCCCAAATCATACCCTTGTTTTTTCTGCTCACCCCATCAAACACACATATCAGAGACAGAAACGAACCCTTGCTCAGTCTACTTTGATTGAGCACGTCCTTCCTATGAAAACCAAAAAGACTAGAGTTGAACCATGGGCTCCCACTTAGTCAGAGGTCTTCTCATCCTTCTCCTTCGACCTTAATATAGGATTTGAGCCTCCTTAGTCTTAATTCCCTGAGCCCCAAACCCAGGTTGCTAGCTCTCAGGAAGAGATCCAACACTCTCCTAAGAAACCAAAAAAGGACAGCCCTACCAAAGGCTCAATGCCACTAGATATTGGCCAAAGTCCCGGATCACTAGGCTTCACTTCCCTATCCTTTACTAACCTTCTATTCAGAACTGATGAGGAGATTACATCTTTTCATGGCAATAAAGTTGATCCACAACACCCTCTAACGGATCAACAGAGCCTAGAGTGACCTGTTATCTCTAGCCCACATTAGCTAAAACCAACTGAGGTGAGTCCCACGAATGCGAAAGGGACTCATGTAGATTCAGCTGCCACTACTGAGGGAAATTCATTGGATTCTCAGACCATTGGTACCATCTCTAAGATTGAATCTATGGCAACCATGCCTTTTGATGACTCTGAAAGAGATATCCTTAGGCAAGGGAAACCAGGGTGTCAAGAAACCATATTTGGTGGTGAGGGTGAACATACAAGGTATGTTACCTCATCTCCCAGTGATTCTTCAAAAGAAGACGAGGGAAGTATGCAACTCATCATTCAGGACCTACTTTCTAAAGTCTCAAATCTTGAATGAAAGGTTAAGACTATAGAGGATAGGTCTGCCACTCAGCAACTTGAGATTGAAAATCTCAAGGCTCAACTAGCTGAGAAACAGATTTAGAGATCTGTTAGGCATGTACCAACTCAGGTCTCATTGACCTCTTCGTCTAGCTCATCTAGCACTCAAGATGATGCTACCAAAAAAGGATAGAGTGTTTAGAGACAAAAAACAGAGGAAGCACTGAGACAAACTTTAACTTCCCTATCTACTAGATATTTGGCTCCCACTGCAATTGTCTTTCCTAAGCTCCCCAAATTGTCCTGCAAATAGACCCAAGGATGCTCAAAGATCTAAATAGGATAATCTCCAAGTTCCTATTGATATCTTCGTTAGATCAGCCTAGCCCTGATGCGGCTATGATATACTTTGGAGCTGAAGAGCTTCAGAGGTTAAGTGCACCTTCTACCACTGTGGAAGAAGTTGGTCAATCTAAGGTCTAAATGGAACCTGAGATTCATTTTGAAAGGGAAATAAGGACTGATGGCCCAACAATTGAAATAGTTGGGACAGATAGTGCATTCCCTTAAACTTTTGAAGCTGAAGTCAAAACCTCGAAAGAACAAGTTAAATCTTCTGAAGCTGAGATGGAAGTTGCGGAAAGTCTGTTCTCCTTGTCCTAGGATCTAATCATCACAGATACGATTCTAGAGCTGGCATCTGAGGTGAACAGTGAGGACTTTCTCAACCAACCCCTAGCTCAGACAACTTCACTATCTCCATCCACCATGTCTCAACCTGAACCCTCCATCCAAGAACCACCAAAGTCTAGCACTTCCAAAAATGATAAAGACAAGAAGAAGATGACTATGGAAGAGCTTCAGGAGGAGGAGAGGATTGAGAAATTCAAAAGAAAAGGTAGACTCCCAACTAGGAAGTTGCTAGCCGCTAGTTCCAAAGCAACTGCAGCCAACCTGGAGGCAGTCAACAACAAGAAAAGGCTAGAGTTGTCACGCCAAAAACCTTGTTCAAATTTGTGGTTTCGTATATTGTATTTGCGGAACATTATAGGGTTTCAGACTTTAACAAGACTATATTGACCAAAACACCCGTCAACCATATTAAAAGTACGGATTCAATATTTTGAGGTAGCCAAATTAAAAACACTCCCTGAAGAAGTGTTTGTCTATTATGAAATTACCAAAAAACAATCCTACATCTATAATGGGCATTTACAGAACCCATTTGAATTTTTTCGTGACGACTGCGTCACCGTAACAACATGATTAAAGCATCACAACGGCTGTGAACGTTTTAGTAAATAAGAAACACCCCTTTAGCTACAACACCATCAATCCTAGTAAATTTCCTTATTTTTGTTTATTTCAATTATATTATTTATAATATAATAATATATTATTACATATTTTCTTTTCTTTAACCATCATATATACCAGCATCACTCATCAACTTCATTTCTAATTGAAACCTAGCACCCAAATTAGAAATAATTTTTTGTTGTTGTGATAAAGTAGTGATCATACGAACTTCATAGACTTCTAAAAACTCAAGGTGTAGGTTCTCCAATAATATTACATTCACATATCTAAAATACAATTATAAAAATAATATTACTAATAATAAAAATAGTAATAGTCAGAAGACAAATGATACAACAACAACACTAATATGATGACATTCAAACGAATTTTCGAATACAAATCGAAACATGAAGTTGCATTTTAAATATAGTATTCAGTTTGATTAATCGCAAAAGAAGCTCAAAAGTTCAATGTATATGCAATTAATTAAGTAGCTTGGATATTTTCAAGCTCCAATGCTTCACATGTGTTGAATGTATAGCTTCTTTGGTGTAGTGCTGATTCATGCAAAGAGAAACGTATGAGATGTTATAAAGCTTTTAATTTTTATTTTTTTATAGCCTGAGATGTTGACAAGGATTGGTGTCTGGTTTGATAGTATGGTTGGTTAATTAATATAATTTTTTTAACAAAGAGTAAAATTGTCATTTTAGAAAATGTAACGTTCAAAATAGACAAACTTTCATTAAGGACCGAAAACACGATGATTGATTGAATGTTCGGTACGATGAGTACAATCATGAAAATGAAGGATGAAATTTGAAACTTCTCATATGACATTAGTTGGTAGCTAAAAAATCATCACTCTCATAGTCTCATTATATCCTAATTTTATCACATCATCTTTCATCATCATTGTTATTTTCTAAAATAATAAACTTTTTATTTATTTATAAAACACTTGTACACCATTATTAGGAAGATTCTTAATGCTTTTAAGCAAATCAATCATTTCTAAAATAATGAATTTTTTAGGTTCATTCTTCACCAATAATTGTGATTTTTGACTTGGGTTCATCAAATTCTTACATATACCGGTGAAACAATTAAAAATATGGTAGATCAGGAAGAATGATAATTGATACGATTAATCATACAATGTCGTATCTCCAAAGTTAGTAGGGGTTTAAGGCATCAAACTCTAGCATCAAAAATTTCTCTTCACGCCCTAAATCTATAATCCTCTCAATCCCTACTCTACCAAATAGTGCTTTGGGGTTGTAATTAATATATTAACAAATAAGGGCTAAGAAACTTTATATAAAACAAACTTTACACTTCAAATACTTTTTATATGGTGTAAACAGAAACCAAACACAATATTCGTTCTTACAAATGACATCGTATGCAATTGCAATCTCTTAATTCAGTGTTCTTTAATTAACTCGACATCGTTAAGTTCAATATAAAAAAGCAACTGTCGGAAGCTTTATTTTAAATATAAACAAAAAACATTTTCCTAAAATTGCAGATTATAGATAATAAATATAATAATTACGAGGCGCTACCGTGTTTATTCTCGAACTTATTGTTGCCTTGTTCAACCTTGTTCCACTGCTTCTCATCCTCCTTAGCAGTGTCGTATGCTGCATGAAGCCCAAATAAGAAGTAATACAGCAACAACAAACCAGTCCATCCTGCAAATCTTATAAACGAGTCTTTATCAATCGACCCAAGAAGAAATATGTTAATTGCAATGGATGCCGACGGCAGCCATGGAACCAACGGGACCCCCCACATCTTCGGTGCCCGCGCTTGTGGCACAAAAGCCCTGAGGCAAGCCGTGGCAGCCAGCCATATCGGGACCGTGATGCAGTACCCGATCCAACCCTTCTCTGAGAGACCCCAGTACCCCGCGGTGCAGGCTGAGGAAATAAGTATAGTTATTAAGCAGGCAATGAGTTTGTTGCGGTTGGCTGCAGTGGTGACTCCAGAGGCATAGTAGCGGCGGACGAGGAGGGCGACCGCTACCAGCATGAAGATGAAGAGTGTGGATATGGAGAGGAGGTTTGAAAGGATATCGAGTTTGGTGAAGAATGCAATCACGGCGGTGGCCACAAGCATGACCACGGTTGCGTTGACGGGTGTCCCGGTTTTCGCATCCACGATTGCGAACCACGGTGGCATCATGTGTGTTCGAGCGATATGAGTCAAATATCTGCATGCAGTGATTTTAAGATGAGAACTCGAATAATATATAGGTATTATTATTAATCACGGTACTAGTCTTGAATTGATTTACTTAATTAAGAATGTACGTAATGTAATAGCTTTTTAATATATTGAACTTGGTTAGTTACCTGGCTTGACCAACAGCTCCAACTAGGAGGACGGAGGTCATACCCTTTAGAGCCCCGGCAGCCACCACGTACTTGGCCCAGTCCCACCCAACAGCCTCAAACGCCACCGAGAACGGAGCATCAACATCTATTTTATCAAACGGTTGCATCAAGCATAGTGTTACGGCTAAAGCACAATATAATGTGGTGGTAATGACCATCGAGCCCACAAGCCCGATAGGGATGTCTTTGGCAGGATTCTTAGTCTCCTCGGCCATGGTTGCAACCGCATCGAACCCCACATATGCAAAAAATAGCACAGCCGAGGCCTTGAATACTCCCCGAGCCCCATAATGACCAAAGTCGCTATAATTCTTGGTGTCTGCCTTGATGAGGCCACATATGATGATGAATAAGATGGTTAGAATGTGAGCTATAGATGCAATATAGTTGAGCCGTGATGAACCCTTGGTGCTGAGGACAGCCATGATACAGATGACGGCTATGACGCCTACTGCAATTGGGTCTAAAAGGTTGTAATTCTCGGAAAGCCCGTGAGCCAAGATACGGAAGTCGTCGGGCTTGTGGCTGCAAAGAGTGGCAAAGTAGGATGTCCATGACCGCGCCACCGCTGCTCCCCCTATCACGTACTCTAGGAGGATGTTTCCCGCGGCGATAAACGCTACGAAGTCACCTAATTCCACTCTCAAATAGGCAAAAGACCCACCTAAAAGTCACGGCTCATAGTTATATCAAATTTAGTTTAGAAATATATATAAATTAAAACTTAAAAGAAATTAAAGAAAGATAATATATTATTAATTCCATTCTGTGGGTGGCCACATGGGTTTCGTTGACTTTAATGTCTAGATGCAAACACAATAACAATAACAATAAAAATAAAAAATACATCTGAGGTCAATGGTAGCTAGCTTCATTCCCATTCGCATATATGATTTCTAACCTTTTGGCTAACTAAAATATTAGATTTGATTTAACAAAACTATTTTGATTTTTGAAGGATGGAGGGATAGATATACGGGTAGAATTATTGGGAGTGATTTATTGTTTTGGTAACAAAATTAATATGAATTCAATTTGAGTTTTGAATCATGATGAAGAAGATATACATAGTAGGAGATCGATGGAGTTTTATAAGGAATGGAGGGATACCTGCGACTGGAATCTCAACGGCGAACTCGGTGTAACAAAAGACGGACATGAGAGCAGATGCGCCGGAGACGACGTAGGATAAGACGACTGCGGGACCAGCGTCATCGTGAGCTTCGAGTCCGGTGAGCACGAAGATTCCGGCTCCGATGACAGCACCCATGCCGAACCAGATGAGATCCCACCAGGTGAGGGTCTTCTTCATCTCCGCCTGGCTTCTAGCCCGAGCATCAAGCTCCACCTGATCGCCGGACCGCGTCAGAATCCGGTCCATCAGCCGCTGGGGACTCTCTTTCATTGCCGCTGCGTAGTTTTGCCATGATCTGAAGGACTCTTCCGGTAGAAAGTCACCCTTCTGGTACGAACAACCTCTTCTTCTCATGCCTGCCGTCGCTTCTTTTTCTTCATTCACCATCATCTTCACTTCTTCAAACACACTCACACACACCCCCTTTTCTCTCTCTCTCTCTCTCTCTCTATATATATATATATATATATATATATATATATATATATGTGTGTGTGTGTGTGTGTGTGAATCTGGAGTTATGTTATGATCCTGAGAGATATATTGCAAGTGAAGGGGAATTATAGGTTTAACGTTTCAGTTTAATTCGGCAGATTTAAGGAACTGACAAAAGGAAACAGACTAAAAAGATTCCTAGTTGGATCGGTTCAAATATCATGCCCTTCATTTTTTTTATATTTCACATCAAATTGAAATATCATTTTAGAAAAATATTGATCAAGAAATAAAACGAAACGTAAAAGTACAACTTGACAACTTTTCAGTGTCACATCTCAATGGAAACACAATCTTTTCTTAGAAATAATTTATTATTTCTTAGAAATAGTTTAGGCTCTAAACAAATAAAAGAAAATCTATAACATAAAACTAATAATTCACATGTCAAAAAATATATAATACAACAATCACTTTATATTAATAAACTAGTTTAAAAAACACGTGTATCACACGTGTTAACTAATAATGTTAAATTATTTGTCATTAACTAATATTTAGCTATTATAAAAAAATATGAGATAATATATTATCAAATTTGTATATAATAACCTACTTTAAGTAATAGCAATAATAACAACATTTTCT
>BJCM01159076.1:0-11854 GCA_018326385.1 Flaveria bidentis
CGAAGATCAAGTCTTAAGAGAACAATCAGAAGACTACTTCCGAAGTATGAAGAAAAGAAGAAGTCTCCAAGCCTTGGAAGAAGCAGCCTCTTTCGAAGTATAAGTGGCTTCGGAAGTACTTGTTCTTCCGAAGCCATTTAACCTTCGGAAGACACTGCCATGAACCAGTGGACACAAGTATGGTCTCTGACACTCCGCTGCAGACCTCTGATACTGCATGGTATCTTCCTAAAGAGCCATGTAGTTGACCGTACTTTATTCCACTGTTCACCTTTTATGATAGTATAAGTTACCAACTTTAATTGGTGACAAAAGGTAAGTCAGGGACATGTTATGACTACCATATCTCAGATAAAACTTTATTTGAGATACCTTAAACTATAGTCTTGTAGTATAGGCTTTAGTTATAGGATCCCAGCTAGTATCAAAGTATATATGTCTGTAGGTAGTAATATATATAGTTTTTCATTGTAACTTATAACACACTGTTTGTAAGAGTCTTGTATTATTTGAGTTGAGAAGCAATATATAAAAGTACCTTGAAAATTATTTCTTGTGTTTCTTATTACTTACTATATTGTGATCAACTCTTACCGACTCTATTTTTATCCGAGTGTTGTTCAAAGTGAGTTTGAAAGAAAAACTAAATGTTAAGTGACCTTAACCGATCCTGCAGTGTTCCTTCTCACGAGATAATGGATAATAATGTAGTATTAGGAGTGGAATATATTGTTATTTCAAAAAAAATGAACAAAAAGTTTAATTACTCTGTTGACGTAAATGATTTGAACCGCTTATGATCTATTTTAAACTAATGTGTTAAAAAAATATTTGAATCGGATGATAAACAAATACATTAGACTCTTGAGCCTAAACGAATATATTGTATATATATGATAGTGCTTAAGCTTAGGGTACAACCAATTCATAGCATGATTTTCATTTGTCTTTTTCTTAAGAGTTAGATTTGAACCCCATTAACTTTAGTTATATCAAATATTTCCACCTTATACTTATCTATTTTTTTCTTTTTCTTAAGAATTACATTTAAACCTCCTAACCTTCACCTATATCATAACTCCTATCCTATACTTCTCCTATGTCTTTTTTTTACGCACTCACATTTCTTTATACATTTTTCCTCTCTTATAAACTTTAGTTAATATTCAAAATGGAAGTCAAATAATTCACATTTTGAATTTTTCTTTAATATAACTTCATGGTTTCAATGGCACTTTTGATCACAAAGGCTCATCTTTCTTGATTAAATCTTATTTACAGTCGGGAACAAAGCATAAACATCATCACCGATTGGTGTTTCAACAAAGAGTGCATTTGATCTCCAGTTTATCAATGATGAGATCCTATAAAATATCATGAGTTCCTAAAACTTTGGCATCATTGCAATGTCCTGCTAGAGAGTAACTAAGAAATGTAGACGTGTCTGGCGTTAACAATATTGACGAGTTTGTTACCGTCAATCAAATTAGTCAGGGAAAAATATGGAATTTATCACCAGGATCACAAGATTCACCAACTTGTGGACCCAACCTCTCATTTATCTAATTTACATAGATAAATCATTCATATTGAAAAGATCAAATTGCCCTCACATGAAACTCACATAATCTGACTCAACGGCGAAAAACGGAACTAAGCATAAAGGACAATACATGTTACAAGTTATCTACATAAATAACGCTAAACGTGCTTTTTAAAGACTAATAATGATATATGTAAGTTCATATAAACCTAAAGTGTATTTTATGTAATTTTGTGTTATATACACACACATTTAATATAATACAGAGACATCCACCAATATGGCATACCGAAAGTAGGATCAAAGATGGTACGTACAAAGTTCATTAAAGATGTTTATGCGGTTTATTAATGGTACCTAAAATATCCAAGGCATAGTGTAAATTTCTTAAAGTACATTAAAAAATTTTATTCAACTTATTGAAGTAACTTCAACCTAACTGATACAAAATACCAATAGTCGCTTAAATAAGATACTAACGTATAAAGGGATTTAAAGTAAATATTTAAATGTGTGGAGTCTGAGCTACTTGAAATTCGTTCGATAAAAAATCAAATAAATTTGAGCTTAAATGATCTTGAGTTGAAATTCAAGTCTAAATTGAAGCTTGTGTAAATGAACATATTATTTATATACAAATTATTATTATGTGGCATAAAAATATATAATTACAGAATATATTGAGTTTTTTTATTGAATACATCTTTCTTCACGACACACAAAGATATATGGCAAATGACTGTTCATGATGTACCGGAAAGATGTTTGTGAAATTGATATGAAAACGTAGGATGTCAATGCATTTTATCCTGATAGCATTTATTAATATTACTAGGTTAGTCTCCGTGTAATACACGTATTGAATAAATAAAATATTAAATAATTATTAATAAAAATTTATGTATTATAAAATCAATTTTAAGATAACATATAATGTTAATTACATATAAATAATTACTTTAAGTATAATATTTTAATATAATATATAATTAAAATTATATATACTTTAGTTTAAGAAATAAAACAACTATATCATTTTGAACTCTCTTATGTAAAAAATTTTATTTTTAAACATTCGTTTTAAGTTTTTCTATAAAAAAAATTTATAAATTTTATTTTAAGAAAATCTGGTTTATAATTATTCCAGTTGTTTTAATAAGACTGTTTTATAATATTTCACATGTTATAATTTTTTAAAAATAAAACATTTTAGAATATTTTGTTCGAAAAATGTTTAGTGATTTAGAACATTTCATATTATATAAAACTTTATGTTCTTGTTATTTAGATTTTGATTAAATGTGATTTCTAATTTCCTTCATAATATCTATTTAAGAAAAGATACTTTGATTTTTTAAAAAATTAAATAAGAGAAAGTAACATAACAATTAATAACATTTACTTTTAATAAGAGACACAAATTTGTATGAATATTTAAATTACTATAATACCCTTTTGGAAGAAAAATTAATTTGTGGATATCTAGAAAAATGACATGTGGTAAAAACATGAGTTAAAAGAATGACAAGTGGTAAATTTTTTTTATGTTTTATTAGAGGTTATAGATTGCTTCAAGAAGGAAATTACACCGTGACTATTTTATTGACAAATCTCTAGTTTCGTAACTTACACTATTCAATTTTGTTTATTTTAATATTTATTTTTAATGTTTTGTTATTTATTTCTTTCGATAAAACTTACGTTTTAGACGTAGTGAACATATTATTATTAGGAAAAATTTCAAGTAAAAAGGTCCTTAATTAAAACTAAAAAGTTTAAGAATTAATCTTAACCATTAATGTTTTTAATCAATGGTTAAGATCAAAGTGTAATGAACAATTTGTTGGAGTAGTATTTTAAAAAACTCATTTCTGTTGACTTTTTACAAGTTTTTTTTTCCAAAACGTTTATAACTTTTATGTACGATATTATTTTTTCATAAAAATTACACCATAAAAACGAGTGTTTTTTATATTTAAAACGAGTAAGGTATCTTTATATAAAAAGATAATAAAATATTTTACGTTTTTAACTCATATATTGTCATTGTGTCTTTATTGTAGTATGTTATTTATTTTTATTAGTTATTGTGTTTTTCTAAATATCATTGTGTCTTTTAATATGATGTAAATAAAAAAAATATAATTGATGGAATTACATCATTGTGCATCTTAAGTACGTAAAACACAATAATAAATTAACAACTAATTAATCTGATACATTAAAAACAATGACAAGATAAAATAATGTTTCATTTGTGTATTCAGATCATTATTATGTTATCTTGAATAGTATAAGTTTTAAAAAATACATTGGTGAAATAGCATCATAGTGTACTTGTGTTTGTAAAACACAATGATAGATAACAAGTTTACATAACATATAAAAAAACAATAACAAAAATAATGTATTGTATTATCTTCAACACTATAAATTTTGAAAAATACATTGGTAAAAATATATAATTTTGTTCTTCCTATTATTATTCCTATTATTGTGATGTATTATTTGAGTTAAATTGATTATTATTGTTATTATTAATAATAATAATATTATTACACAAGCTCTAAACTATCTAATCTATATTATGATTGAAGGAAATAATAAATATACAAACACTATTTAATCTTTTATTTTTTTCATTTATGTTATGAAACATTGGTTGGAAAAAAGCAAGTCGGTGTTTGTAAGCCACATGGTTCACGACCCCATGAACCCAAAGCTGAGTTGGTTAAATTCTAGAGAAAAATTTAAAAGTAGTCAACGTGCTTTGATTAAATTACAAGTTTGGTTAAAAATTATAAATTTTGTCTAAACATTTGAAAGTTTGTTGCAAATTTAGTCCCCACAGTTAGTTTCCGTTAGTTTTTAACGATTATTGAATTCTTTATTAAAGATTATTTGAATTTTTTTAATTTAAGTTTTAGTTTTTTAATTTTTATTTGATTTTTTTAGTTTTTTTTTATTTTTGGAGAAAATTGCACAATGGTTCCTATGGTTTGACCATTTGCATATTTAATCCCCAGATCGTTAAAAACTAACAGAAACTAACGATAAAATCTAAATTTGTAACAAACTTTTAAATATTTGAACTAAATTTATAATTTTTAAATATGACTACCAAAATTTCAATTTGATAAAGGGACTATTTTTGCAATTTTCTTTAATATATATACACCCAACGCAAAACATACCACCCACATACGAATCTTCTAGAGAGAGAAACACAAGAAACCCGTGCACCAACTCACCACGAGTCACCACGAGTCACCACGAGTCATCACGAGTCATCACGAGTCACGACTCACACCACCACTGCAACTTCTTCACATTTCAATTTTCATGGAGCTTGAATCACCCACACTGATTCACCAGATCAACTATCATCTTCTTCCTTCCGCCGTTGCCTTGCTATTAGCCTTCATCTCCTTGTACATTCTCACGTCCAATCTCAAAACGCCTCGTAAGTCCAAAGACATTGCTCCCAAATGTCACACTAACGACGGAATATTCCAGCTGCCGGAGACTGACGGAAGCGCTGACGTCATTGTCGTCGGAGCCGGTGTCGCCGGTGCTGCTCTTGCTTGTACTCTCGCAAAGGTATATGATTACTATACAAACGTCACGATGTTTATGAATATTTATGATGTTCTGAATATTGCGATTATTGTTGTTACTTGTTTGTTGTTCGAATCGATTGTTCTTCGTGTCGAGATTAGACAAAATATACTTTTTTGTGGATTATCGATAGTTTTTTCACTTTTTGTGATGAATCAGGTGAAGGAGAATTTGAAGTTTTGCACTGATGAGAAGTTATATTATATGTATATTGTTAATTTATTATGCTATACGTCAAATGTTGGTGTGAGTATTATAGTCCTCTTGGACGATAATTTTAGTCACCGATCTATCCTGAAGCTAGATATGACAAAAGAGAATAATGTTACACAGCTAAGCGAATATGGATAATATTGTACTGTTAATTTATATGTTTACACGTGAAGTAGCTTTGTTGATTAGAGAAATTTGTAGTAAGAGTTGGTGATATTTGTAAACAGCATAAGAAGAAGGCAAAGTAGAAGAAGCCTTATTGCTAAGATACATGATGAATAATATTATTATAATGGCATGAATCCATGATAAAGCAGGTTCTGAGATTTAGTGTTACTGTTTGATGAGAGTAAGACAGAAGTTGTTGAGAAGAAGATTCAAATACAGTTTATGTGATATATTTTAAAACTCTTGATTATTATTTGTTCCTAACTCAAACAGGATGGACGACGAGTGCATGTGATTGAAAGGGACTTGACTGAACCCGATCGAATTGTGGGTGAACTTCTACAGCCGGGTGGCTATCTAAAACTGATTGAGTTGGGTCTTGAGGGTGAGGTTCCTCTTAATTTGTTTATACCTTATGAGACTTGTGCAATCTTGAATTTGAAAATGTGTTGTACTGTTGGCTAACCATTTATCCGAACATAAGTTTTTGGAGATCATACCGTATCAGTGAAGGTTTTTCTGTACTTTTGAGTTGTTTGCAGATTGTGTGGATGGAATTGAGGCACAACAAGTCTTTGGTTATGCCATTTACATGGATAACAGAAACACAAAACTTTCTTATCCTTTGGAAAAATTTAAATCTGATATATCTGGAAGAAGCTTTCACAACGGGCACTTTATTCAGCGGATGAGGGAGAAAGCTGCATCTCTTCCAAAGTATAGTGTCTTTCCCTCCTTTCATATAATCGATATCGAATGTAGGACTTGCTCATATGAATATGTACTGATGATTTTTGTCTTTTTCAATCTCAACTTACCAGTGTGAAACTGGAACAAGGGACTGTAACTTCATTGCTCGAGGAAGACGGAACAGTTAAAGGGGTGAATTACAAAACCAAAGACGGACAAGTGATGACTGCACGGGCTCCTCTTACCATTGTTTGTGATGGTTGTTTTTCTAATCTGCGTCGTGCCCTCTGCAAGCCTAAGGTGTTTATTACTTGATAGTTAATACAAATCTTTTATAGCAAGATTATTTTTCCTTGTACAATTTCTTAAATAAGTTTCAATTTATTCATATAATTACAGGTAGAAGTGCCTTCTTGCTATGTGGGTCTGGTTTTGGAGAATATTGATCTTCCATATGCAAACCATGGGCACGTTATACTCGCAAATCCTTCACCAATATTGTTTTATCCGATTAGTAACACAGAGGTTCGTTGTTTGGTTGATGTCCCTGGACAGAAGGTACCTTCTATTGCCAATGGAGAAATGTCCAATTATCTCAAAACTGTTGTTGCTCCACAGGTATCACTGATCACTACCCCAATTTCTTTCATTTTATAATAATATATGATCTAACCACTCTATGCTAAATTTTCAGATTCCACCCGAGTTATATGATGCATTTGTGGCTGCGGTAGATAAAGGAAACATAAGAACAATGCCAAACAGAAGCATGCCAGCTGATCCTCAGCCTACTCCCGGTGCACTTTTAATGGGAGACGCGTTTAATATGCGACACCCGTTAACCGGTGGAGGAATGACGGTGGCTTTATCAGATATCGTGTTACTTCGTGACCTTCTTAGACCATTAAGTAATCTTAATGATGCAACTACGCTTTGCAATTATCTTGAGTGCTTCTATACTCTTAGAAAGGCAAGTCACATGCAGACTTAATATTTTATTGATAATCTAATATATTATTACACCTTAGACAAATCTCATATCGTCCAAGGATAGTAGAGATCATGGGCTAATAAGAAATGTCTAAACTTAATACCATCAGTTTGTTTTTGACACATTGGCTATGGAGGGTGATAACTTCACAGTTAATCGCATTTAGGCTCATAACCGCTCTTTCCTTTTTTGCAGCCGGTGTCATCTACAATAAACACATTGGCGGGCGCCTTATACAAAGTATTTTGTGCATCACCAGATCCAGCCAGAAAAGAAATGCGTAAAGCATGCTTTGATTATCTAAGCCTGGGAGGCATTTGCTCACAAGGACCGATATCTTTACTTTCGGGGCTCAACCCACGCCCGCTAGTCCTGCTTCTTCATTTCTTTGCTGTGGCCATCTACGGTGTCGGTCGCTTGCTTATCCCGTTCCCATCACCAAAACGGTTATGGCTTGGGGCTCGACTCATCTCGGTTAGCTTTTAATCTGTCTCAACGAATCATTATTTATTGGCGCGTGTTTTGACAGTTGATATAATATGTTTGCAGGGTGCATCAGGGATCATCTTTCCAATTATCAAGTCTGAAGGGGTTAGGCAAATGTTCTTTCCTGCAACAGTTCCAGCATACTACAAAGCTCCTCATGTTACTTGACCTTAACATGATGTAATGCTGCAAGATCATACCATCATCATCATCATCAACATCATCATCATGTATGAATGTAACAGGATTATATATATCTTGCATATTAAATGTTTGAAAAGTTGATTTTTTCTAATAAACTCTTGGAAAATAGATATTCACAAGTTTTTGATTGTTCAAGATGTTACTTTCACCAATTAAAGGCGGAATAATTAGGCTTCCAACTTGTTATATTAAATGTGCAACTTATAACTGTATATGACTTAACTAATAGCTACCTTGTTTGGTTATTGAATGTTAACTTTAATTCTGTTAGCCAAACATATCAATCGAATTGAATCAATTAAAAGGTAAGACATGACGTTCCCCTACAAACCAGGGGAAGCAAGCATTAATGAAGACATACATATGGGTGTAAAAATGAAAAGAATTATAAAAATAAAATAAAATAAAACCACAAAAAAAGAATTTAACAGCGGACACAAATGGCTGGAATAATAAAGAAATTAAATGATAGGATAAAAGAAAATTAGATTGAAATTGTTATCTGAACCAAACCTATAAAATTCATGTTTAACTACATAAATATATACACATGCAAACACACACGCGTATATATTATATATTTAATTATATGTGCGTATAAAGAAAATCATTAACTATATAATATATAATAAACGAATTGAGCTGAGCCAAGAATATGTTCTACTATCTAAGAAGTTATTTTTACTTTTATGTTGGTGTTTAAGATTGTTTATTGAAAACTTTTTTTAATTTGTGAAAAGCATATAAGTTGAAAGGAGGTGAAAATGTATTTAGATGGAGATGAGAATGTGGGAAAGAGAAGAGTTTTTGAGAAGTTAAAAATTTTAACTTCTTAAATCTCTTTTTGAGAAGTCAAAAGGATGTGTAAATAAACAATCCCAAACATGAGACTTAGAATCACTTATGCACCTTAAAGTTATTTTTACTTCAAATTATGAAATAACTAGGTTAGAAAATCAAGTATTACATGGGTAGATAAAAAAATAAAATGTTAAAATCATTAGGTTTTAATAATATTTTGTATGTTATATGTCATTAGTCATCAATAAAATAATTACTAATGAAAATTTAAGAAATTATAAATAAAAGATAATAAAAATCTATAACTATAAATTATATTTTAAGACAAAATATAATTAAAATCTTATAATTTATTATGTTTTAATAATTTATTAGAATAAGAAGATTTACATTTTGTATATTTAATTATTTACTTTGAATCATTTTATATAATAGAAAAGAGATGTGAGAAACAAAAATTTAGACTTCACCCTAAGTTATCACGTGTTGCTAAAAAACCGTCTTGTAGTTATCACGTGTTGCTAAAAAACCGTCTTGTATTATATAGTATCGATGTAGTTGAAACCTAGTCATTTACATATGATATATGTGTGTGTATATGTTATAGGAGATGTATCAAATAAAAACCATGTTTGTAACTAAGAATCGTGAAAACCACCGCTACCCAATCACATAATTTATAATTAATTTAACTTTTTAATTATTTAAAGTATATTTAAGTAAAATTTAATATTATTTTTTGAGGTTTTTATATATTTTTATAATTTAAACTCGAAGGAACGACGATGATGATAAACAGACTTACATATACATAACTTCTATGAGTTACATATACGTAACTATTAGTTATACATTTGGTAACATATACTTACATATACATAACCTCTACATGTATGTAAGTCTTAGTTCTGCACTTTGTTGTTTCTTAGATTTTAAATTAAAATATATATAATGATCACAAATCATAAAGTTTAAATTTACTCAAATATACTTTAAACATTTAAAAGGTTAAATCAATTAAAAATTATATGATTGGTATTGGTAGTTTTCATAGTTTTTAATTATAAATATGGTTTTCATTTGATCTATTTCCTATATATATATATGTATATATGTATATATATATATATGTACTTATGTATGTATATATAGGGGTGGTTCCTAAGAAAACCATGATTTACTAGAAAATTATAAAAACCAAATCTAAACCATTGATCTATTTAATCAATGGTTGATATACAAAATGCATTTTAGTAAATAATTCAAAATTTAATTAGATCATATTAATGATAAAAGGGCAAAGTTGGAACAATATTTTTTTAGTTTTGAAAACAACAACCAAAAATCCTACATTCACCCTTCTCTCTCCATTTTCCTCTTCCATAAATTACATTTAAAAAAATCAAGATCTGGACTTCATTTTTGTTATCTTCATATGCATCAAAAATTGACTTCATCCCTTTTTTTTTTAAAACAATCCAACAGTGAGCTCATGTAGACATGTTAATCTGCTTACATATACGTAAATACGTAAGCAGATTGCATAATTACATCTAATTGCAAATCTTCAGAAAAAGTAAATCATGTTTATACATCTTGTTACATATATGCAACAATTATCAATTAGGTACATGTAACTATAATACATTACTATTACAAAATATTTTATTAAAATCACTAGTTTACATATATGTAGTCGTGGTTCCTTATATGTAACCTGATTACATATACGTAACAATCATAAAAACCTAGAACTTAAGTTTTATAAAAAATATCAACAGATACACAGTAGGTAAGGTATATGTAAGTAGCATTATATGTTACATATACGTAAGTTAATGAAACTCTGATGATTTACAAACATGTAACCCATAATATTACATATATAACTCTTACTTACATATACGTAACCAAACATTAGCCTAAAGTCATATTCTGCCATAATCATTTATATATTTAGAAGACAACTCCTGCTTTAATTACGTAGTTACGTATACGTTAGCATATACGTAAATCATCATCTCAATTTCTTGTACTAAAATCAAACACCTTTTCAATAAAATCAAACAATAGATGATATCGTACACCTCTTGATTCTACCTTTTGCAATTGATTGAATGAGATGCATTTACATACTCTAGCAACGAGTCATGATCGTTTCCATCCTCCAATGATCTAGGGGTGGTTGCAAGTGAGGGTTCCATCAAACCTAACACCCCAACCGATTATCACCTCTTTGATCAAATGAATAAATGAATGCTGGAATTGATTGAAGTTTCTCTAAAATTGCTTTTGTAGAAACATATAAAGAAACGATATATGAAAAATCGAATTGGTCAAATATGTACAAGTAACTCATACATGTTAAGAATGTATATGGTTACGTACATGTAACCCATCGTTTTACATCTTCTTCCTTGTTGTCATTGTTGTTCTTTCCTGTTGTGATACCTGAGATCCACTCTTTTGTTTCTTTAGTTTCCTTTTTCCCAAGCTACGTATATGTAACCCTAGTTACACAACAAGTCTTCATCTTCTTTCTTTCATCACCATCCATTGTGCAATTGAACGAATGTACTCATGAACCTATCTATCAATCAAGTTTATGAAGAACTAATTCAATAGTGTAGAGAATTATGAAGAGGCTGAAGCAACCAAACACCCAAAGTCCTTCTGCATGCATGCACATGAGTACTGAAGTAGAAGCTTCGGAAGTTCTAACACCAGCAACAAGAAATACTCTAAGTGTGAAATCTTCCGAAGCCAATACCAATATCTTCCAAAGCCAAAATATGAAGTATTCCGAAGCTTCAGAGACAAAGTCTTCCAAAGCCTCAACCTATGAAGACAGATTTCTTCCGAAGACTCTTACAACATGCTTTATCTGATGTACTTTTCCTTAAAGTTGGACCCCTTTCCGCTGCCACTTTGATAAAGTCACCAACTTACATGAGTTGGTGAAAAGGTCCATGCTTTAGGTAAACTGTACATTGAGGTCTTGTGTCTGTATCTTTCTACTTTATGTATTTTATCCTTTTTATAATATATTAGGATGTGAGCTATGGCATGTTATAGTCACAAGTCAAAAGGCAATCTGCCTTTTGACTCTACAATTGATTCTGTTGTGTCTCTAGTCAATT
>BJCM01159088.1:0-20865 GCA_018326385.1 Flaveria bidentis
TCCTATTTGATTGGCGATCCAATCAGTGAGAACGCAAGTATAATCGATCTAAGAATGAATCAAAATGTTAAGAACGATTGCAAGATGATTAACTGCGATCTATGAACTTGGAACAGGTGTTCTTGAGTCTCTGGACGGCTAGGGTACGATCAGGTGCGTAGGTATTCAAATTATTTTTTTTTCCACGAATTAAGTGTTATTTATAGGTTAGGGTTTTCCATTCGTACGACTGAACAATTAGCATGGTTCAGTCATGCGACTGAAGCATGCGGTTGATCCATTCGCACGACTGAAGGTCCAGTCGTGTGACTGAGTCAATCTTATGTCACAATCGTGCGACTGATCCAGTCTCCTGGTTCAGTCGTGCGACTGGTCCATTAGAATGAAGTATTCATGCGTATGGTCCATTAGCATGGTCCAATCGCATGAGAACTTCACACGATTAAGTTTAAACACGTTTCTCAACCATTATTGACTATGAACTATGTAAACAACCACAAACCTATATAGTTAGTTCAATATGTGTTATGACACAATAAATAATGAGATATTAAACATTCTAAGCATCACCAACACATTTGATTTCATTCATACCCATTCAATTACATATACGTAATACATGAAAGACATTTTACATTGAGCACCTAAATTAGGTACACATGTATCTACATCCATTTATTCCAAGCTAACACTAGCCCTCCTTTGGAATTCCATCTCACATATAATATCGATATGTGACTTCGATCTTTTAAGATTCTTGACCTTACGATCACCAATTCCTACCGGCTCTTTCACAAAATTCACCTTGTCATCAATACCTTCCTCAAGCGGTAGAATTAGTGTTTCATCTACTAGACTCTTCTTTATATTGGACACATAAAATATGACATAAATATTATTGAACTCCTATGGCAGGTTATGTTGATATGTTAGTAGTTCAATCTTGTTCGTAATCTCAAATGGCCTTACGTACCATGGGCCTAGCCTCCCTTTCATACCTAATCGAAGTATACCTTCCTAAAGTGAGACTTTCAAGTTTCAATATATTACCTTATCTCTAACTTGAAATGCCAACAACTTTTGTACGTCTTCAACTTTTTCATATTCTTTTGGCTATGTATGTGACCTTGTTATTGACTATTGTGTGCATGAGGCCTAACAGTTCTCTAAATTACGAAATTAATGATTTTTTACATTACTTTATGATTTTTTAAGGGAAGCTAATAGTCAATTTTCTAGTTTGCATCGATAATTGTTTAGGTTTAAAATCCGATGTCCGATTGATTTTGCTTTCAATAATCAAATGCCGGTGTAGCTTTTAAGTTAGCTTACTGTTTTTGTTTCGATTTGTTTCCACAAGAAATCAAACTCTTGAAGCATATTAAATAATAAATGAATTCTTAATTGAATCAGTAGCAACAATGCTGATGGAGGAAACAGATTAGAAGGGAGGGTGAAAGAGGATTGGCTGGATTCTTAAATATTTGAATTGGATTATTATTCAATCGGTTTTGTTTTGATGTTTCTAGTTATGAAATTTGAGAACATTTTGTAATTTATTTATGATGGTACATCAGTTATTGATAATAAAATTAATTCATTTGTTTAATTTATAGTATAAGATTATTTTATTTAATTCACATCATCAGGTTAATTCACATCATCATTTGCATAAAAAAAAGAAACGCCTCTGAAACCGTTTTTTAATGGCCACTCAAATATTTTTCACGGGGTGATTTCCAAGTTATTAAATTCGCATCTTAATTTTGAAACTAGTTTATGTTATTAAACTAGTATGGTATTAAAAAAAACCCCACTACCTAAAATTAGTTAATACAATCTAGCATATACAAGAGATTGTTAGCCGACTACCTAAAACTAGTTAATACAATCTAGCATATACAAGAGCTTGTTAGCCGACTACCTAAATACTCTTGATCATGGACTTAACCAATAATTCTGGTATGATTGTAAAGAAATGATTAACCGAATTAAGGATTAATATACGACAAACTAAAACAACAACAACAACGAAGAACAAAATTAAACAAGTTCTACACAATTAACTCTCTCAAATCAACTACTACAACGCTGATATTATCGGTGCTCCGGCGTCCCACAGCAAGACGCACGAGTAAAGCAGCTGCGGCCGCAGTGTACAATGACCCTCCCCCGCCTACCGACACTTGAGCCATCATCCCTAAGTTACCGTTGAGATTTTCTTGCAGACATTTATGAACCACCTCGCAACTCAATTCGCTAGACAAAACGTCCCACAGTCCATCGGTCGCTAATATCAGGCTCATGTCCTCTGTTTCTCTTTTCATGAACACGTACTCGGGTTCCGATGTCACCACTTGTTTTAGAAATCTGTCCCCTGTTTGTACACCAAACAATAAATTGACGCGATAATCATGAAACCTTAATCGATAATATTATGTTTGATGCAGAAGATAACCTATGGCTCGAGTCATGGCTAGAACTCCTTCAACTCGTGCTCCATTTCCCGCGAACAAGATCCGGCCGCCGAGAGCTTCGATTCGTGCTCGTTCATCTTCCCGATCGGGCTGCAAGCAAATGCACAAATACGAATTATGAAATCTGAGTTATTGAATTTCATAGTGTGTACACTGATACACACGGAAATCATGCATCTGTAACCAACCATGGACCTCTGTAACACGTGTGTAGCGGAACAATATGCCATACACATGCATATCATGCATCAGAATGCTCTAACAAACCATGGGTTATGTAACACGTGTGTATCGTAACAATTTGCCAGCTGTCCTCCATTAAAATGAATACTATTTTTCTAAAAAATCTCACTTGTGAAATTAACTAAGGGCTAACTTAGATTTAGGTTCTTAGTACAAACTTTATGTTGTTGATTAATTAAAAACGTCTCTCTGAAAAAAAAATAATAATATTTTTGAATATCGTGTTTACTTTATTCAAAAGACATCTTTTATGATTTAGAGACTAATGGCAAGTTTAAAAATTATTGATTGAGAATATTATTGGCGTTGACGTTTTTAATTAATCAATATAAAGTTAGCTAAGCCTTAGTGTACTAGAAACCGAAATCTAATTTAGCCGTTAGTGTATGGATCGTGAGATTTGAACTGACTTATTATTATATTTTTTATAACTATGGATCGTGATATAGCCCATTTGCTTATGCTGGTGGAAGTAAAGAGAATGACTTTTTGTAAGAGAAATTTGAACATGCAACATCACTTGACTTGAAAACGACTGTGTGTTTACCTTGTGGTCAAGGGAGAGTATTACAGGCTTGCCGTTACGACAAAGTACGGCCCGTGAGTCACCGCAGTTGGCGACTATTATGTACTCCTGAGTCAACAACACGACGACTGCGGTGGATCCAACCAAAGACAAATGCGGGTGATATCTACACACCTTAAAGTTGTCCAACCCATCGCATTGGCACAACGTCAACGCCATCTCATCCATCCTCTCGAAACTCCGGTTCATAGCCTTCTTCCACATCTCTTCTAACCCACCCCCGTTGGTCGTCGTGGGCTTCACGCGCATCAACTCATCTTCCATGACAACGTGCATCTTCTCCTTGCACAATGCAGACACCTGCCCAACAACACCAAGAATAACATGAGCGACTTATAACATGTAGACATCTACTACATGAGGTAGGTCATAAGTCCAAATTTTACTCGAGAAAAAATGTTCAGTAATAAAATTTCTAAGCAACAAATTTCCAACCGATACATAGAACTCGAAATTAGGATCTTACAAAGTCTTTCTGGACATGCATAGCGTATCATCATAGATGGGTGTTATGAACAAATGACGTCATGAAACGTATAACGCATCTTAGGCGTCATGAAACGTATGTTTTCTATCACTACATCTATATATATATATATATATATATATATATTCGGGAACACACAGAATACAAATAAAATTGAAAAGACGTGTGGCTTACGTGACGCCCACCGTGACCATCGAACACGGCGAAGAAATGCACAGGTCGGTACCCATTAATCTCCGGTCGGCACAGGTTCATCTTAACCGATATCTCGTCCTCCATTTCACGAGCCCTACCCACCACCGACATCGAACCGTACACGGGTGTCGACGGTGACATCAAATCATCTTCTACATCCGCAGGTGCAATCTTGTGATTATCCGATGCAGAAACCGAAGCTAACCTCTTCCTCATCTCGATCCTACGACGACGACGCTCACGGCATTTAATCGACGACTCCCAACTCCTCGTCCATCCAAATAAAACTTCTCCGACTACCGTACACCGGCATAATAGGAAATCAAAGGTGAGACTTGAACGACAAAACAAAGGGTCATCTGTGAACTGTGATGATGATGTTAATAATAATATATTGTTATTGGGGGATCCAGTGAAGGAGACGATTTCCTTGTTTAGAAGATATAAGGAGAGAGGCTGCGGTGGGTGGCCATGGGAGCCGACTAAATGGTGGTGTGATAATGCCACGTGGAGATGAGGTCAATTTAGATGGCGATAAACGACGATGGAAGCTGACACGTAACAGTTGAAGTCTGAGTAAAGGTCCTAGATTGTACCCTTGTGGGCCCCGCCAGTTTTCTCAATTTATATACGTATTTAAATTTAATTTTAAAAATTTTTGATTTATGGTTTTGGGTTTCTTTCACGGTAGGAAAGTTCTTGGAAAAATACGAAAATATTTAAAAATAATATTAAATACAGAAATAGTTTATTTTCTTTTATTTTATAATCTAAATATTTTTAAAATGCATAACTTTGACTTTTACTTTAATAAAAAACATGACTGCATATACATATTTATAACCTTGTGAAGAGAGACATTGGTCTACTTTATTCTTTATTAGTACTTTCAATATAATATTTTGAAATTAATTTCTATAATATTTAAGTACAAACTTTTGGAACATACTTATTCTTGTATATGTTTTTATATAAATTTATAAGGAAACAACTTGAATCAAGTAGAATATGATTGTGGGTAAAATTATAGTAAAAAATTTATAAAATTTTTAAAAATGATTATAATTTGACATTGTTCTTCTATTATTTTTTCTATTATTTTAAGGAGAAGAGAATTTTGTTTATTATGTCTAATACGTCAGCTCAATGCATGTTATATGTTCTTTGTGCCAAAGATCAGTTTACTGTGTGTAAGACCCCGTTCACGAGACGATCACAGTTGAATAATTATCGCATGTAAAACATAAAACATATATCATGCATTTAAGTTTACTAAAACAACGCAACAGAATAATTTAAAATTATTTCATTCATTCCTTTTGCCAAATAATACAACATTTATAATCGTTACAAAATACTGTCCGCTCGAATTACAATGCAAAAACATCATAATTTAAACAAATGGATGTCATCCCAAAATGCCAAGTAGCTGCACCGTGCCATCCTCAGCAACATTCACCTACCAACTGGAAACACATAAAAGTCAGTGTTACTGAGTGAATTTTAGTTTTATAAAATAATATACTTTACTTTCGTTTAAAACCATTCTTTTATTTTCATGTGTGATCATACATCGTATGTACAAATAGATAATATTTATTTTATCTTTCATCATCGTTCGTTATCTTTTCATTCAATCAATGTACGACATCGTCATCATTCATTCATCGTTATCTTTCACTTTTTATTTTGAACCAATGCCATAAGCTATAGCCCAAACGTAGGCACGAAGTGGGCAATAGGCCGAAGTCTATAAATAGACCCCCATTCATTATGCACGTAACCTGACACCAGTACCGGGGCAAGCAACAAGGATCCCATACATTTGGCTAGTCACAAAGACTAGACCCCTATGTATCCTTAAGGGTTAGCTAAATCATACACAGTTGAGTTAATGACATTTTATAATCGTGCACCTCCAATCAATTGCTTGCAAGCCTTTTCTTTCTATCATTCATTAATGGATGTATTCTTTCATTTATTACATTCCTCTTTTCATTATCTGTCTCATTATATTATATAATACTTTACGTTTATTGATATAATCATACCACGCAAAGCCACGGAAAATAAACATACACAACAAGGAACATAACATAAACATAATCATATATGGCATCATCCATCACATCATATATGAAATCATAAAGTCAACTTACATTACCCCCGGAAACCTCCCAAGTCAAAGCCTAACACTTTACTTTTTTCCAAAATTCAGAAAAATATTCTAAGTATTTGGCGCATGGGCACTTTGTTGGCGCATGACCTTTTTGGCGCATGGGAACACTTAGGCACATGGGAAAAGCTCTGGGCGCATGGGCACTATTGGGAAGCATGACCCAACACTTAGTCATTTTAGGCATTTCTAGGCGCATGAGCACTATGCAAGTGCATGAGTGCTTTAGGTGCATGGGAAGTCTAGGCGCATTGACACAGTCAAATTCAGCCTATCCTAGGCGCATGGTCACTATTTGGGAGCATGAGTTTTGGGTGTATGGAACTACACTTAGGGAATTTTACCGTTGGGCGCATGAGCAAATTTAAGGGGCATGAGCAATCAAGGGTCATACTATCCATCATCATAATCAGTCCCAACATCACCAATTCATCATATTCTAAGCTTAGTTCTAACATTCTAAGCAACAAAACATGAACATAATACCATCATAACATCATAATTCACCCAAATCATATCCCATTCGCATTAACACATACACATTAATACTGGTACAAGACCTACTCTTATAAAAAAATTTACACACGCATTTCCAGAACCAAAATCAGTTAAAACATGTAAAAAAAGGGTTCTAGAACTCACCTTATGCAACTTTCGTATAGACTCTTCACACCCGAATACAAATTGAGTTCAACAGCCTAGAAACCCAACAAAAACACACACACCCGAACACATAATCACACATAAGCATACAACCGAGGCATAGGTCGGGGAAGAACATTTAAAAACACCAAATTTTTACCTTGAATTCAAATCCTATGCAACACTGAAGGACTAAACACATCAATATCAGGTATCATTTGATTAGAGATAACTTTGAAAAGGGCTTGATCAAACTAGTCAATGTAAACACAAATGAATAATATGCTGATTTGTTCACTAAAGCTTTTGATGAGCAGAGATTTAAATATCTCATATAAGCTATTGGGATCATTAACCTTTAGTAGCTTTTTTAAAACTAGATTATATTATTTATTATTTCTAAAATATGTGTGTCCTAAGTTGTCTATTTTATCATCTTTATAAGCTCTTGTTTTTCTTCCGAGAAAATCTTTTTAGAAGACTCTCTTAGAGTTTTGAAAATCTTGATATTTTTTGTCTTTCGAAAGATATGATTTTATCTTTGGAAGAAACTTATGCCTTCAAAACAAACAACTGCTTAAGAAAAATTGCATTCAAAAGAAATTTCTAAAATATTTTCTGAAACTTAACATTTCTCTTAAGTACTTGAATGTTTTCAATGACAATTTTCTTCCGAAGCAAATTAACTCTCAGAATCTTTATTCTTAGTTGAATAAAATATCCAAGCTTTAATTCTCTTCCGAAGTAAAATTTTCAAAACTCTCGGAATATCTTCTGAAGTCATTTTGGCTTTGGAAGCTTTTTATCAAAACTTCAGAAGACAAATTACCTTTGGAAGATTTTTGACTTCCAAGAAAACTACCTTTTGAGCAAAAAGCAAACTACCTTTTCAGAGGTGGGACCGACATCCTGATTTCAAAGTTTATCCTATTTCATTAACTTTTTTCTGAAATACTTTTCATATATAAATCCAATGGTTCCCCCTCTTTCTTTATCATCTTCATATTCCCCCAGACCTAAATTCTCAAACCTTTCTCTAAAATCACCTTTGATCTTCAGTTCCTTCACCTCTAAGCATTCTTAAATGTCCAACCTTAACCATATAAATGACCCAAATGTTTCCATGCACTTACATAGGCATCACAATCAGGTTGCTTTATTACACTGTAAGAAAGATCCTCATTGCTCAAAGTTTTGCTGATTTTTGGCTCTGTTAAACTATTTCACCTCCCTTACCATTGATCTTGTTCTTCATGAGAATCATTTGCTTGATTTTTGGACAACCTGTGAAGAGATTATTTTGGATGGGGAGAAGGAACTGTCTGCCATAGTGCAGGTGAGGACTATCTTCATCACTCCAGCCATTATAAACACCCATCTTCAGCTGGATGATGAGGAATGTGAGTTGTCCTTTCCTAAGGAAGCAGTCAACCACTCCTTTGAGCAGATGGGCTATGGAGGAGACTTTTCTATCAAGACCTTCAGGAAAGGGAAGGTCTCCTCCCAATGGAAGTACTTACTTCATGTGGTCATTCACAACTTGTCCAACAAGCATGGGGGAAGGGACTAGATTCCTAAAGATCTCTCCTTCATAGTGCATAGAATGGTTCGGGGGGTCTAGTTCAGGTACTCTCAGTTTGTTTATACAAATTTGCTTGCTAACTTGGAATCCTTAGAGTATTATATGTTTCCTAGATATGTTCAACACATTCTCAACTGTGAACTGGGCTCACAGTTAAGGGAAACAAGTGATATTCTTAAATTGGGACAGACGAAGCCCAACATCTTCAAATTTTTGAAGAAGCCAACTATTGGCTTCTCTGGGGTAGAAACAACCCTTATCCCCAAAGTGTTAGAGCTCATTGCTCAAGGTGACAACGTAGCAACAAAAGCTAGTGTTGAACCCACACATTTAACCTCTTAACCACCAAAAAAACCACAAATCACCCTCACCTACAAAAGAAAATCCAAAAAAACCCTACATAAGTTACTCAATTTGTGCACACCCCCATACTACTACCCACACAGGAGGAAATGGACACTAGAGCTCCCACTTCTCCTAAGGAGCAAACTACTCCCATTACTTCAACTATCTATCCTGAGGTTCATCATGCTCAGAATAATGAGCTCATTAGCCCAACAGCCTTAAGCCTTCACTCAGATTCTTAACACTCTAGTGAACAACCTTTAGAGAAAGTTACCATCCCCAGCCTTTAGATCTTAACCAACCAATCCCTAGCCTTGATTTGTATGATGATGAAGACTTGGGATTCAGTGAGTATCATGAGTCTCGTTGCTCTTCTCCTACTCAAAGAGAGATGAATGCTCCTGACTCTCCCTTGTCTAGCCCATATCATCCACCCACCACTAAGGTGGATCTTCCTGTTTCTACTCAGGAAGTCCATATGAAAGAGGCTCTCACTTCTATAAGTGATTACATCTTTAAGACCTCAACCATGGCAACTCAGCCCATTGATGCTCCATCTAAATTAGTCAGTGAGCAGAGGAAACCATCAGCCAAAAACATCATGTTAGTGGTGAGATTGGGGACTTTGGTCCAATTATCTCATCCCCCAATGAATCTTCTGATGAAAAAGAGGGGAATTGAGGCTAAAGGTGCAAAAAAAACATGCACCTATCTAGTCTCTATGGTTAGTCACTTGGAATCAGAGGTGACTACTTTACACAATAGGGTCAATGATCAGCAACTTGAGATTTCTTATCTCAAGGAGAAACTAGCCGGGAGACCTTTAAGAAGAACTTAACCAGGAACATAAGAACCTGTGAATGTGATTGACCTAACTCCTAGCTCACCTATGCAAGAAGGTGATGCTACTAAAAAGGGGGAGAAAGTCATTACAATTACAGAACCTGAGAGTTCTACATAGAGCATGGACTTTGAGGACTCACCATCTTCACTTGCAACTGTCCATTCTCAACAACTTCCTCAAGTTCACATTGAAGTGGACTCTATAGACTCCTTCATTCAGATTCTTTTCGAGGAAGGCATTCCAAGGGCTGTGTCATCTCCACCTTAAGGAACTTCAAACTACATCATAGGGTGGATGTATGATTCTAACAGAAGAGCCCTCATTCTTCAAAGAGTTCAAGGGCAACAAGAAGTATTCATTTTTCAAACCTTGAACTAATATGAAGGTCTTGACCTTATCAACATGCCACTTGTCAATCCAAGCCAATCTAGACAAGCTGACAAGTTAGCTCAAAGGATTCAAGATTGGATTACTGAAGAGTTCAGCCTTAGAAGGAGATAGAGCCAATCAAGCAATGTTATTGGTTAACTAGATGTTGAGGTAGACCTTGAGATTTGCTTCAAAGGGAAAACCTTGACTAAAGGCCCAATGATTGAACCTGAGAGCCCTGTCACACCTACAACTGCTTCAGAAGTCCATTCCCTTGATGAGATACCTGCTAGTGAAGGTGCATCTTAACATCTCTCTGGCCAGAGCTTGGATGCTACACCAAGCAATGAAGACCAAAGCTCTCTCCACCTTGAGTCACAAAGGTCTGTGAGTGACAAAGGTAAAAGAAAACTAACTTCTATGGAGATTAAGGAGGAGGAGAGAGACAGAGTGGAAAATGAAGCTAAGGGGAGAAAGTTCCTTTGCTGGGTCTACTGGCTTCATGGAAGCTGCAATTAGGGCTGCTCCCAGACCAAACACTCAAAATGATGAGTTGAGGGCAGTCAGGAATGCTTACTTATAGACTAGAAACTATGATATTGATAATATCATCTCCCTCCACTTAAAGGAATTAAATGAACTAGCTGACATGGAAATGTCAAGAGAAAGGAAGAAGGAAGAGGTTGCAAGATTACTTCTTCAAGTTAAGGAAGAAAAGAGACAGAAAAGACTCTACAAACATGTTCATACCCTTTCATCAGTTCAAGAAAGTCTTGAACAAGAGGCTATGTCTCCGGAAGAACCTTAGATAGACAAAGAAACTAATAGGATCAATATGATCAACTACCTGAGTGCCACATGCCTATATCAGGCAGATGCACTTCTTCCCCTGTCCTTTGAGTACATAGAGTTTGAGTATCTCAAACAGCTTGAACTTGAAGTACTCAAAGAGAGAAAGAAAAAAAGAGAAAGATGAGAGAAGAGGCTGCAAAAGAAAGAGCCATCATGCAAAAGAGCATGAAGAAGTCTGCTGATAGGCAGTGGATGATGAGTTTCTTGAAGCTGTATGGATTCTACGAAAGGAGACTTAGCCCTATGTCTCTATCTACTATGGATGAGCATATTAGGGTGATCAAGCAGAAGATAAAAAGAGGAGAACTTGTTGACCTACACTCCCCACCAAGTCAGGTCCCTTAAGAAGTGGAGGTTAAGGTTGAATCTTTTAAGACAACACAACCTGGACCTCCTGCTGAGTCTCAGCAAACGTCATCTTCTGATCCACATTAGGATTTTGTCCCCTTTCAATCTGAACCTGTGCGAGAGAAAAACCCAACTGAGCAAGACAAAGATGATCAACAAGGTGTTGCAGGCCAATCTTCTTAGTTAAAAAGTTCAAAGAGGAGAAAAATGATGGCTTCTAAACCAAAGTCTAAGAATAAAAAGAAAGAGGCATCCATCTCCGAATCTCAAGACGAGTCAGAACATCTTAAGAATGTGCAACAAGAGGAAACTCCACCAACTCCAATCCAAGCAGCTCCTCTAGCATCAGGAAGACTCATCTTGTCCTAGACTTACTTTACTAATCCAGAAAGATGACATGTCATTAGAGATCAATGTGTTAGAGATGTTTACACATGACAAGACATGTTTAATCTACCTCTACATGATCTCTTTGAGATGAGAAGAAATTTTGAAAGTCTGGATGATCCTGACTATCTTATGAAGAAAGGCATGGTCATTATCATAATGAGGAATATCTGAAGTCTTCAAATATTTTGGTAGCATCATCCTAGGGAGTTTGTAAGGTTTCATATAAGGTTGATACAACCCAAACCATCCACAATCTGTCCTGCATACATGCACAAAGTGCTAAAGTAGAATGCTTCGAAGTTTCACATTCTGTATTAGAAAACATTCCAAGTGTGAAATCTTCCAAAGTAAAGACCAATAACTTCCAAAGCCAAATATGAAGTCTTCTGAAGCTTCAGAGACAAAGTCTTCTGAAGCCAGTTTATGAAGACAAATTTCTTCCGAAGACTTTTGAGTGAATGCCTTATCTGATGTACCTTTTACCATAAATCTAGACCACCTTTCCACTGCAACTCTGTTTGACTCACCAACTTTCACAAGTTGGTGAAAAGGTCCATGCTTTAGGTAAATTGTACACTGAGGTTTTGAGTCTATTTCTTTCTACTTTATGTACTTTTATCCTTGTTTAATATATTAGAATGTGAGCTATGGCATGTCATAGTCACTAGTCAAAAAGACAATCTACCTTTTGACTCTACATTGATTTTGTTGTTGTCTAGATCATGTATCCAGCTGGCCTTCAAGGTATGGCCAACTGTAGGATGTAGTATAAAGTATCTCTAGTCCCTTGTATCTTTTTTTATGCTTTGTAATACTTGTAAGAAACTAGAGAGAAATATATAGTATTCTTGAAAACCAAACACTTGTGTTATTTGTTCTTGTTCTGTCTCTTAATTACTTGTGTTTCTTAGTATCACTGTAACTGGTTTCTAGTTCCCTATTTGGTCTCTTAAGTGTTCTAAATCAACTCTCTTCATTATGTGCTATGTTGTAAGTGACCAAACCCCTCAAACGGTCTTACAGTAATTAAACCCAAGCCAGAGGGGTTAAAAGTGTGCAAAGGACAAAGAATTATTATATTTTGTCATAAAGTGGACATGGCTGCCCATAATGTCCTTCACATCATTTTGTCTATGGCTTTAAAGAGAGAAGGAGAAAAAGAACTCTCGGATTTTGAAAGAAGAAGAAGAAGAATTCGAATCTAAGGTAAGAATTCAATGTTTTCTGGTGTTATTAGCTGGTTTTAGCCTCGGGTATATGCTTATATGTGTTTGTATGTTCAGTTGTGTGATTTTGGTGGGTTTTAGGTGTTTGAACTCCAAGTGCATTTGGGTGTGAAGAAGTCATACACAAAAGTTGCAAGAGGTGAGTTTTAGATCCCCATTTTTACATGTTTTAACTAATTTTGGGGCTGGAAATTCATTTTAAATATTTGTTTAAGGTTTCGGTGTGTACTCATATGATTATGTGAATGTGAATGTGGGTGGGTGTGTGCTTGGGATGATTTATGATTATGTTTATGATATGAGTGTGTTTATGATGCTTAGAATGTTAGAACTAAGCTTAGAAGATGTTAGAGTTGGATTTGGGTCTGAATTATAATGATGTTAGTTGCAAGTAGTTGTTCATATGCCTTAACAGTAACCCATGCACCCAACTGCCTAATGCCTAAGTGTTCCCAAAATTCCCAAGATTGTGTGCCCCAATAGTGCTCAGACGCCCAAAGTGCCCATGCGCCTAAGTCAAGCTCAAGCGCCTGCATAGTGCCCATGCACCTAATGTTGCCCAAAAATGACTAAGTGTAGGCCATGCGCCCATATAGTGCTCATGCGCCTAGAAGTTGCCCATGCGCCTGAGAGGCCGCATATTGGCCATGCGCCTGTATAATGCCCATGCGCCTGTATAATGCCCATGCGCCTATGGACTTAGAAATATTATGAAATTTTGGAAAAAAGGAAGTTTTAGGTTATGACTTGGGATGTTCCCCGAGGATGATTTATGAGGTTATTTGATGTTGTATGATGATGTGTGATAATGTTATGTATGTTTACATTATGTTTTATTTATGTTCCTTATTATAATATTTCTGTGGCTTTGCGTGGTATGTTATTATTAATGAACATAAAGTATTATGTAATGAAAGCGAGAATTAATGATGATGAAAAGTGGAACATAAGCAAAATGAATGAACAAATGAAAATTCTTGCAAGCAATATGAAAGGAGGTTCACAACTCATTGACGAGTTGTTAGCTCAACTGTATGTGGTTTAGCTAACCGATGAGGATGCACATAGGGGTCTAATCCTTGTGATTGACCAGATGTATATGACCCTTGTCGCTTGCCCTGGAACTGGTGCCAACACTTATGCATGATGTTAGAAGTCTATTTATAGACTTAGGCCCAGTAGCAATACTTGTGCATGATGTTTGGGGTATAGCACATGGCATTGGTCCGGATGAAAAGTGAAAGGTAATGACAAATGTACGAAATGTATGGTAAGGAAGATAATGAATGAGAACGAATGATAACGATGACGTACAATGATGAATGAATGTTAACGAATGATGATAAAAGATAATAATAAATATTGTCTATTGGTACGTATGATGCATGATCGCAAATGAAAGTAAAGAATGGTTTTAAACGAAAGTAAAATATATTTTATAAAACTAGAACCCACTCAACAATGCTAACTTTTTATGTATTTTTCCAGTTGGTAGGTAAAAGTTGTTGAGGATGGCACGGGGGCGCTACTTGGCTTGTTTTGGATGACATACATTTTATATTATGATAATGTTTATGTGATGTAATGCAATAGTTGATATTTTGTAACTTAACAATAATGTATTATTTCACAAAAGCGATTATTAATATATGAAATGGTTTTAGTTAAATGATTCCGCTATAATATTTTAGAAAATATAAATGAATGTTTTATGTTTTATGTGCGATGATTGACCAACTATGAGTATTCTAGGAAAAGGGCCTAAAGCAAGTCTTCAACCCAACAAATCCAAACTAATGTATGACTCTCTGAAGCAAAGCTAGGGAATTCAAATATTCAAAACTCTAATGTAGATTACGTACCACATGTGAAAACCGTGATTGATAAGCTATTTTCTCTTGCCAACAATGACTTCAAACTTTTTTGAAGCCCGTTATTGGTGTGCAATAACTGTCATATAGCCTCTTCATCTTCGCTTTCTCCCCCTGAAATTGTTCTCTTTTAACCTTCATGGAGGACTAACCCTTAGCAAACTCAACAATGCCATTTTCCAACTCAGCTTTAGCCTCAATAAGGCAATGCTCTCAGGAAAGGATCTCCTTTTGTATCAAAGATCAGTTTCTTGCTTCTTCGTTTTCAGAAAGTCTTCTCCCCATAATGGACAACTTCATGCAAGACGTATCACAGACGATTATCCCAGCCTTCCACAGAGTTGCCTCAGCAAACATGCATGTGCCAAATTCAGCCCAAGTAACATTCATCTTGTTCTGCAAAATGGAATCAACCAAAAGGTCGGTCTTGAATGTTATAGCAGGGGTGCAGAAATGTTGCATGATATTCCCATTCACAATAGGATCGATAAACATGTCCATGTTGATGATGCCAAAGTCAGGGGTAAATGGAAGATCATCAAATTCTTGTTTTTCTCATGGCCTATATACAGAGCATTTGCCATAGAAATAGGATCCGGATCTAACGGAAAAAAACTAAAGGTCATCTTCACCCCCCTCTGATTCATGCGAAGGGATAACATCGTGCCGAGTAGAACGGGTACTTGGTTTTTTACCTCTCGCTGGAGTATCTTCGTTCGTCCTCTTACCAAGGTTCGTACAGTAAGGGCTGGCCTCAAACCAATATTGATCAGAATATGTAGTTGAGGGTCTGTATCGCTAGATAATGACGAAAAGACGCTGAGATAACCTTCCTCGACATTTACAACCTTGCCTCGGAGGGTGGCCATATCGTCTTCTGAGAACGGGTACTTGGTTTTTTACCTCTCGCTGGGTTTCCTTTCCGTTTCCTTTTCCTTGACCTTCGAATCTTTCCCTTCCTAAGTTCTTATCTTCTTCCTTCACATCTACCCTATTGATAACACCAAAATATTCTTTGTTCGGGTGATTCACCCTTTCGGGTAATTTAGAGTTGCTAATATTCAGGTTATGTAAGTTTGAGAATATTTTAACATTCAATTTCTTTTCACCAAATCTCATTCTTATTTTTCCTTCTGCACAATTAACAGTTGTGTTAGCGGTAGCCAAGAATGGTCTACACAGAATAATAGTTGGTTGTGCGTTTTTGACATAATCCAACAGTAAGAATTCAACTGGGTAATACAACTCTCCTACCTTCATAATCACATCCCTTACAATACCCCCACGACATATGGAAGTCTAATTAGGACATTTGGAAGCTAAAACTAAACATCAATTCCTTTGTGCTTACTTCGAATAGTGCAAGTTGACAAAGGGTCAATTGGTAATATTCTAGTACGTTCAAGACGAAGGTGGAAAACAGAAGCCTCAGATTGGAATACTTGAAAAAATGAGTACAAAGAGCAATGGAACCAGCGAGACAATTAAGAACTGGATGTTTCGGATAAGGAAGACTTCCATTAAGAACTCAATGGAACCAACGGGAAAAATTAGCGTCAGTCTTATAACAAACGCAAAAATAAAAAGAATTATGATTCGGTCATCTACGAGTTGTGGGAAGACATATCATGGCGACCAGCCATTGCGAAGAACAAAAGAAAGAACAAAAGGGAGAAAATATACAATGAAAAAGAGAGAAAGTACATGGAACCTTTGCACTTTAATGAATGATATAGATAAATGAATAACGATGAAGATATTAATGGAAAAAGAACGGCTACAAGCCCCGAGGGGAAGAAGTTAACAAGACACATCTCACATCGCCGCCATATCAATAGGAGTCTTATGAGAAACCAAGCATCTAACACTTAGAACAAGTTCATAATGGAGGTTTACTATAAAGGGGAATGTATTTTATAGGATCTTGAAAGTGAGAGGTTATCTTTTTACAACCAATAAGTAAAGTCAAATGCTAGTATAAGCAAAATAGTTGGACAGGAAAAAATAGCATGGAAAAAGTAGTAAAAGTCAGTCAAACCTTTACACATAAGTAACCTTTATCCGAAATCAAAGAGAAGATAAGCAGGAAAAAGGAGACCCCTTTAACAAAATAAGGAGACATCATAGATCCCTTTCTAGTCCATTTGGAAGTATCCTCAAGTATAAATAGGACACTTAACATTCAGGTAAGAAATCTAAACTCATACCACATGTTTTCATTTTCTTAACACACTCATTACAAGAAATAGTAGCTATAGAGGTGACAAAAGTTGTCACTATAAGTTATAAAAGTCATTGCTATAGGCTATAGCGATGACACTTAGTCGCTAAAAGGTCTTCGCTATAAACTCGTCACTAAATCACATTCTTGTCATTGCAAAAAACATCGTCACTACAAGTACAATTATAGCGACGACAAGTCGCCCTTATAATGTTGTCGTCAAAATCTAAGAAGACGAAATTTAGAAAAATAAAAAAAATATATTTAGCTATAGCGACGACTTTAGAGGCGACATGTTGTCGCTATAGAGTTTGTATAAAGGAAAGTAACACAACACTTTTTGTGGTACTTTCTAGAACTATACCTTCATCGAAGACGAGGGGTTAAAGGAAAGTAACACAACACTTTTTGTGGTACGTTCTTTCCCTTTGTGTTTTTGTCATCCCATCTACGCTCGTTACAAATTGGACAATTTTGCATAGAGGCATTTGTAAGACCCATGCTGGATCTATAATGGTTAGTGCAACCAAAACCAACAGTTAGACAATTTTGGTATAACCAATAAAGGTCTTCCGAAGATAAGTAAAGAACTTCTGAAGGCAAATAGAGTTCTTCCAAAGGCAAAGTTAGAACTTCCAAAGATTATGTCTGAAGAATCTTCCAATAGAAAACTCCAATATCCAAAGACAAAGTCTTCTCTCTTCCGAAGTTCAAGACTTAGAAGAAACCAAGACAATGACTTCTGAAGTATGAAGATTATAACAAAGCCTCAAGCCTTAGAACAAGTAGCCTCTTTCGAAGTATAAATGACTTCAAAAGAACAAGTTCTTCCAAAGCCAATTAACCTTCAAAAGAACCTACTATGAATCAGTGGACACAAGTATGGTCCTTCTCACACTCCGTTGCAAATCTCTGAGATACTGCATGGTGCTTTCCCACGCCCATGTAGTTGACCATACTTTATTCCACTGTTTACCTTTTATCAGTTAGTACAATTACTAACTTTAGTTGGTGACAAAAGTTAAGTAATGGACATGCCATGACTACCATATCTTAGATAATATTTTATCTAAGATACCTTGTCTTTAGCATTGTAGTAATTGCTTTAGTCATAGGTTTCCAGTTGGTATCAAAGTATATCCAGTTATAGGTGATTGTATATATAGTTTGTCATTGTAACTCTTGTAACATGCTTGTAAGAGACTTGTAATACTTTGAGTTGAAAAGGAATATATACAAGTACCTTGAAAATTATTCTCTTATGTTCTTAAGTTACTTAGTTTATTATTATCAACTCTTAGAGGGATTTTGCATCATCTAACCAAGTGTAGTTGAGTAAGTTTAAGAGAAAACAAGTGTGTAATGACAAAAACCAATCCTGCAATTGGTATTAGAACTTCTTAGTCTCTTGATTGTGAGATCTTACCATCAAAATTAACCTTTCTTTCACTCTTTCTTTCATTACTCTCAAAATGGCCCTCAACTAAAAGTCTAAAGTTGAGATGGGGACGATGACCAAAGCACCCATCATCACCCCTGAAAACATTAGATTATGAAGCAGGCATATTGAAGGCATCATCAGGTACCAAGATGGAAAAATGTGGAAATCTATCATCAATGGTCCTTACATACCAAAGGTTGCAACACCAGGATGAAACGGTGCCATGATAGAAAAGGCTGTAGAATATTACTCTGATGAAGACCATAAAAAGCTGGACATTGATAGTAACGTTGTGATTGTTCTGATGACTGCAATACCAAACTCTATCATGGTGAGTTTTGAGCATTGCAAGTCAGCTAAAGAACTGTTTGATGCCTTGTCCCAGATGTACTCCAGCTTAAATGACTTCAAGAAAGATTCATCGAAGCAATAGTTCGAAAACTTCACCTATATTACTTGAGAGACCATCAACCAGCTGTTGGTCCAAAATAATCGAATGATAGTACACTTGAATGATGGATTTGTTCAATATCAATAACAAAAGGAAACCATAAGCAATTGATGATGAAGAAGAACCCAAAAGTATTCAGAATAAGACAGTTAATTTCTAATACTCATAACTTACAAAGCACAATAATATTTCAGATTAATTCTAGCTTACCGAAGGCACTTGCAACAATAATCAAACGGATTAGGTTTTTTCAATGATGCCTACAATAAATGAAATCAAATCTATATATAGTATTGATAGTTTCGCTGGTAGCTTTGTTGTCAGTGAAACTATCCTGCCAAACCACAGTTTCGCCCCACTAAGAAACACAGTTTCGCCAGGTGAAACTGGCAGCTGACTATGAGCGAAACTATAGTTTCGCTCATAGTTCGCTGGGCAGCAAAACATAACTAATTAACAAACTTACAAAAGAAATCTAAAATTTAACCTATTTTAATCAAACATAAACAAAATCTAATCTAAAGTGAGTCCAACCTATTCTTCATCTTCAATACTCCCCTAGGTTGGATCTCACCATTTTGATCAATCTTCATTTGTCGCTTCAGCTCTAGTATCCTCTTTAGCCTGTGATTTGCTATCAGCTTTGGCTAATGCTGCAACCTCTTCTCCGCCATGTGAACTTACTCTTTCAAATTGTCGAGTCAGATCCTCCATTTCTATTCTTACCTATCTTCCTCCCTAATTTTCTGGGCTAACTCTCTTACTTCTGCCCGAACTCCTCATATTTTGTTCGCAACCATCATAAATAGGCTTGCTTCTTTACATGTTCTAGCTCCTACCCTGCTTTAATGTGATTCTCATACAACACCAATGAATCCTCATCACAAAAAGCAAATATCTCCATCGGATTAAAAAGTTTGTATTCAATCCCATTCTTCAACCTAATCACCGCCTCCATAGTATTATTATTATTAAACCATTTCTCAATACTCTAAAGTTGTTAGGGGAGGGGATCAGGCAACCTCACCCTACTTATAGTATTAGAGGGTTTCACCCTTAGCACAATCCGACCCTTCTTGGTCTCCCGGTCTTTATCCTTCTTCATTCTCCTCCTCTCGGCCTTCATATACCCAAATGCCTCAAAGTTATCATTCATCCCCTTCTTGATCTCTTCCTCTAGCATCTTGGTCCATTCAGGCAAATTGGAATATGATGGGTTTTGTCACATGTAAAACACCTAGTTTAACCATTTAAACTATGAAAACGCAGCAGAAAAAGGAGTTTAACATATGGTTTATAATCTAAAAATTTTGCCATATTAAACTACAAATAAAACCCAAGAATAAGGATCAAATGTATGTGAAAAAATACGCTATCAAACAACACAAAAACAACCATAGGCTGTTAATAGAAAACAACCTTTCTTGTGCAAATATTGTAGATGAAAGTGATGATGTTCTTGAATGTGTAGCCTTCAAAAGGAAGGCCTCAAGCTTGTATACCCACAAGCCTAAACAAACACTTAATCTTGTTAGGTAGAAGAACACCAAGATGTACTCCCTTTTGAACAATCCGAATCAGCCAAGAAGATCTTAAAGTGCTGCCAACAAAATCGAATTTTTCAGCCCTTTCTTTCTTCCCTTTTGAACGAAAATTGATTGTTCTGTAAGAGAGTTTTGGCTTTGTGTGTGTGAGAGAAAAGTGTGTATTGTGGTTGAGTGAAAGAGTAAGTTAAGTCTTGCAAAAGCAAAGACAAAACACAAGGCTACCAACAGCCCATATGGGCGGCCGAATTATAAACCCAAAATGGGTTTCCCTCCTATTTGAAACTTTCATAAAATTACTCTTTCAACCATAAGTTTTTATAAAATTAAAACCTCTTTTAATTTTATAACTATAACACACTTTTATTTGTTATTATTTAACCAACTTAAATAATAAAACAAATAATATCTCATGAACAAACTTTCCATATAATGTTGTTCTATCACAAAGCAATGTTTTAGAAAACCCATTTTCTAAATTGGTGTCAATGTTTATTTGTATGATTTCATCAACAAACAAACATTTATTGGTGTTTGTATAGCTTGTTATTGGGTATGACCCGACTTGGATCATA
>BJCM01159103.1:0-10109 GCA_018326385.1 Flaveria bidentis
TAAGGAATACCTAATCATATGCCTAAAGTCAAGCCAATCTCTAATCAATCTCCGACATATTAGCTATGCTTTTATATTTGTATATTCTCTATTTTTAGCTTAGCCATCTCCTCCTTGTATTTCTCTTCTTCCATTGTTGTATAGCCTCTATTTATAGGCTTGTATCTTTATGAATAAACAAGATCAATTCAACCATTATATGAATTACGATGGGCAGAGGGTGAATCACAATTGAAGGTTTGTTGAATTGTTATATTAAATTTATGTATGTATATTTCTTTTTTGTTTTCGTTTTTTATATCGTTGACACTACTTTTTTGTATTACTCCATCATTCCATCTACTGACCTACAAGTTTGTTTTATCATATTATGTGGGTTTGTGAATTGTGATTTACTTGTTTGTGAGGGTTTGAAGAAATAGACTAAAATCAACGAATACAAGGTATTTTTTTTATTTTTTTCTAAAATTTTACTTCATGATGTGATTCATATATGCTATTCGCCTAATTGCTACATGTTTTGTTTATTTATTAGATTATACATTACTAGTATAGAATCTCGTGTAATACATGGGTTGATTAATTAATATATATAATAATTTGTAATAAAAAATTAAAAATTATAAATAATATTTGTAAATAAGAGATGATTAAGTTAGAGATAAATAAGTAGTTCAAGTAAAAATAACAATAATATCATTTTAAAGTTTCATTTTATAAGATTTTGTTTTTTAATTATTTTCTTAAACATTCTGGTTTTTTTATTTTATTTTAAAAAATAATTATGTTATGAAACATAGAAAAAAATGGTATTAAAATACTTCGTATTTAAAAATATTTTTGTGTCATATATTTTTAAAATGTATTTTTCATTATAATATCAAGTTTTTAAAATTTTACAATATCAAACTTTTTTATTTAAAAATATAATTACTATATATAATTTATCATTTATTAGGAGAGAGAGTCGGGAAAATGAAAACAAAAATGCTTAATATCTTGACATGTGACATCAAAAAACATTCTTTTATTATAAGTAATAGATTTATTGTTATTAAGTATTAAGGTTCACATCCGAAAGAACTAAAAAAATAAAAATTGTAAGAGCAACTTATAAAATTCTGTATTTTTATTATTTATTTTTAGTGATTGTCAGAGTATTTTTTATGAACTTTTTATATTAACTTGATATATCCTTTTAATGTGTTGTCTCTGTTGATCCCACTTGAATTGGATCAAGAATTATTTTTATTAATTATCTATAGTCATAGGGCCTTAAAAATTTACGACCCATGAAATTGAGTCTACGCACATAGAGATACAGAGATATATACATATATGTTAACTGCATGTCATTTGATTTTAGATTATGTGCAGTGGTGAGCGTGAGCCATCTGGCTTGCCACTGGTTGCCATGGAGTTAGGGTTGCAGTGTTTGCTTATGTTCCAGGCAGGGATGTTTAAAAATATCCAAATCCGAAAATCTGAAAATCCGAAAATCCGAATCCGAATTATTCGAATTTTTGGATATCCGAAAATTCGGATATCCGAATTTCAGATAACCGAAAAATCGGATATCCGAATTTCGGATAACCGAAAATTCGGATTCGGATAGTGATTTTCAAAAATTTCGGATATTGGATATCATATTATCCAAGAACTAAAAAATAATTTTTTTAATTTACATATATTTTTACTTTAGATTGAGATTTTTTAGTGTATATTGTGACTTTTATGATATGAGTTGGTCTTTTATATTATTTTTATAATATTATATGCCTAACTATTGTAAAAAAGCTAAAAAAATAAACAAATAAAAATAAAAAATGAAATTCGGATATCCGAATCACTATTTGAATCCGTATCCGAAATTTCGGATACGGATTCGGATAGTGATGTAAGGCCCCGTTCCCGGGACGCTCACAGTTGGTCAGTCATCGCACATAAAACATATAATTACATTAACTTTACTAAAATTGTGCAGCGGAAACACTTTAAACAAACATTTCATTTCCTTTAAATAAAAACTTTTGCAAAATAATACATCATTCATTACAAAATATAGTTCGTTCGTATTACAATGCAAAAACGTTATACAATAGAATGCCATCCAAAAAAATGCCAAGTAGCTGCCCCGCGCCATCCTCAGCAACGCTCACCTACCAACTGGAAAATGCATAAAAAGTCAGCGTTGCTGAGTGAGTTTCAATTTTATAAAAACATTGCATTACCTTCCATTCGTTAAAATATTTTCATTACTATCGCACATGATCATACATTGTACATGCATCAAGGTAATCATTATTATCTTCCTCATCGTTCGTTTCGTACATTTCGCATGTTTCGCACATTTTGTACTTATCACACTTTTCATACATTTATTATCTTTCACTTCTATCTAGGTCCTGTCATGTACTTAACCCCCCTCTAGAGCACCAAGCAATTCATCTAGGGTTAAGCGGCAAGGACCCATATCGCACGTATGGAGTGGTCACTAGGACAGACTCCCCCTGTGTGTAAACTCTTATGGGTTCGCCAAGATCGCACGCTGTATAACATACAGTAATTAGGAAATCACACGTATTGGAAAAGTCACCAAGACTGAACTCTTATTGTGTGTACGAACCCTTATGAGTTAGCTAAAATCGCACGCTGTAGACACACACAGTTGAGCTAACAACTCTCAATGATTTGTGAACCTCCTTTCATTTGCTTGCAAGGCTTTTCATTCGTTCCTTCATTATGTTCCACTTTCATTATCTTAAATCTTTCACTTCGTTAAGATAATACTTTACGTTCATTATCAATATCACACCACGTAAAGCCACGCCATCATACATAATGAGGAGCATAAGAAAACATATCATACATAACATACATAGCATACATACATAACATCAATCATACATCATCCTGAACATCATGAACCATACGTTCACATACATAAACATATGCATATCAAACATAAATCATCATAAAACTTAAATGACCCACCGCGGGACAACGGGGGATCGGGGGCGGCAGCCCCTGACAGCGGGGTCCTAGGGGTAGCAGCCCCCAGTGGGGTCCAAGGGGCAATGCCCCTGGCTGGGGTCGCGTTGCCAGGTCAGCGTGAAAAATTTTTATTTGACACTTTTATATAGCACATTTCCTTATAGAAAAATCGATCTTCCCATTAAAACCTCTTAAAATATTGTTCATTTAAAACGTATATTTAGTATGCATTTCCAGCCCCAAACTAGTTCAAAACCTTTAAATAGGGGATCTAGAACTCACCTGGACTCGATGAGTAGCTTCTCAATCAAGCTTTCAAAGCAAGGGTTGTACTGCACAGCTTGCAGATAAGTTAACACTCAAAGGAGTTAATTTCTGCCTAATTTCGCTGCCAGACCAACAGTTTCGCTGCTAGTTTCGCCAACAGTTTCGCTGCTAGTTTTGCCAGCAGTTTCGCTGCTAGTTTTGCTAGCATCTTCGTTGTCAGTTTTGCTGGCATATTCGCTGCCAGTTTCGCACAACTTTCATTGGAAAACCATGTCTGCGAAACTACATGCGAAACTATAGTTTCGCAGGAAGATCCACAGTTTCGCCGGACGAATACCTAATTTCGCTGGATGAACACCCAGTTTCTCAGAACGGGCTGAAAATTACGAACCACCCCATTTTTGACCCAAAACTTCAATCTTTTACACCCAAAACCTTGGTTTATCACCCAATAAGCTTTATCTAAGCTTCTTACATGTTTTCTTACACAAAAACATGAGTTTTGGGTGAATCTTTGCCACTTTAAAAAACCCAAACCCTAGAATTCGGGTTTACATCAAAAGCAACGATTAAGTGATGTTTCTTACCTGGATTCTTGGCGCTTTCTTGTTGTTTGGATGCCCACGAACACCGATCTTCAATCCCGAGATCAACCGAGCCTTGAATCTTCAATTCTCTCTACTTTCTCTCTCTAGAACTAGAGTGTTGAGTTGCAAGTGAGAGCTGCTCAAGCTGATCCGTTTGTATATACTAGGCGTTCCCGGGACCTTAAACTCGCCAAACACATAACCTGAAGAGTTAACTCGGTTTATAATCCATATCCATTTTATTTTCATTAAATGATCTTGTCTAAGCCCATTATTATTATTCGGGTCGCTTAGACATTATTCGGGGCATTACAAGTGATTTCTACTATCCGAAATTTTTGGATATCCGAAATTTCAGATATCTGATTTTGAACACCCCTAGTTCTAGGTTAAAAGAAAAGTAAAGAAATGAAAATCGAAAATTGCAAATTTAGTCCCTACACTTCTAGGAAACCAAAAATGAATTAGTATGTTGAATTAGGTTTTGTAAAATCAAATTGAATTATTAGAAATTATATTGTTTTGTTTTATATTATTGTTGTTATTACATGTTTTTATATATTTTATATTTTTAATGAATTTATTTGATTATAATGTTTAAATTTATATTATTATTTCACATTTTAAAAAAAATAATAAATTAATTAATTTGTTAGAGCCCCTGATCACGTGATCCATATCAAGGTGAGGCTACTTGATTAGGTGTTTTATCTAGTGTCCAGTTAGCATATTATTATCGTCACCTTTCGCAATATTACAGAATAACTTAAGGAGTGTTTCTATCCCACAACACATAGAATTACCCAATATAAGGTAATTACATACATCCATTATAAGGTTACTAGTGTAAATGCACGCACATTGTGTCGGTACAATTATTGTGCGATTTTTTGAGGATTCGATTTTAGTCAATATCGACTCGTGCGTTATGACGTAAATTAAAAAAATCAAAATATAATTAATGAAAAAATTGAAAGAAACCAATTATGTATATTACAAAAGTCTTTAAGACAACTAATTATCCCAATAAGATTAGTGAAAATATGAGTGGTATTTATGATAGGAAATCATTTATTAGCTAGATTTTAGAGGGGATGGGGGTGGGGGTTTCGCTTTATAAATATAGTTTAGAGTTTTATGATAATTGGATACAGTTTTCGATGGTGATTTATATAGATCATAGAATGTTAATAGAGAAATTATCACAACAAATTACTATCTTGATTGTTATTGTGCTGTTAACAACCGACAGTGGAAATGAGAAGATGGATAGTGCTCAATCGCAATGAATGAACGACATTGAAAGTAAATGACGTTTTTGCTTGGCCACGTGAATAAACATTATATGTTATACTTTATTGTAAGTGAATAAATGGAATAAAATAGTTAATTTTCTATATTTAAGCATTACTTTTACTATGTGTCTTAATCCATACGTAAAATAATAATTTTATCCTCCTTTCACTTTTATTATAAAAGATATAGATAAATATTAAAATTATTAAACTCACAACATGTCCCTAGAAAAATATTAGTATTATAGTTATTATAAATATGAAGACATATATAAAATATATACTTAAATATTAAAAATATAATACTTAAATTAAATAGTATTTAATTATAAAAATATAATTAGTGATATAAAATTAAATATTAGTTTATAGTATCATAGATAAAATAAAAATTAAAGAAGTGAATTAAATAATATCATATTATTAAATAATGTTTAATAATGTTTATTAAATATATGAAAGAGACAAGGGTAAAAATATCAAGGTATATAAATAGATAAAGTTACATATTGTCCCTCAAGTGTCTTAAAATCTTAATCAATTCTCTATATACATGTTGCTTTAAAACTTGTACGTTTGACAAAATTACATCTCTATATAAAGAGATGTATTATATAGTAGTATATATATACATATTTAAATAAAATAATACTTAACTAAATAGTATTTAGTTGTAAAAATATGATTGGTAGCTATAAATTTAAATATCAATTTATATTATTATAAATAAAATAAAATATAATAAAATAAATTAAATAATATCACATTATTAAATAATATATTAATAATATGTATTAAATAATACAATAATTAGAAGAAGTTAATTAAATGGTGACAAAAATGAAATTATTGCATAAAACACTTGTACTTTATGATTAAAATATTGTATAAGTGTCTTACATTTTGATTAAAATTACCATTTTATTTTAGTAGTATAGATTATGCACATGTTACATGATAGTAATAACACTTTTATCTCCTAAGTAAATGTAAAAAATTACTTCAAGAACCATACTGGCCTTGAAAAAAAAACAGGAGTTACCTTCATCATAAACGTCAAAGATCTCACTCTTTTTTGTTGCTCATCTTCTTCGTCGTCCGATCAAACGTCATTAACTTTGGTGTTATATACCATAATCCTTGGTCCCTTTACTCAAGAAATTAGTGTGTCGTGTTCGGCTCTCTCAAGGTAGCCGAAAGAGCGAGCGTCATGGAAGTCGAAGACAATCATCATCACGCCCATGCCCATGATGCCCTTTTGCCATCGCCTCTTGTATTTCCCGAAAGTCTAGGTGTTAAACCCACCACTGCCAACAAAGAACTGTTAGCCCTCATTTGTCCAACTTGTACAAAAAGGGGTTGAATATTATTGTTCATTTCCCACATAGGGTAATAAGCTACATAAAACAATAATTGCTATTCTTGACTCCTATATATGTTTTAATTCGCACGTAAACTATCTTCATTATTTTTATTATAAACTTTTGTTTACAAAATTACTCGAAAGCCATCTTAGAATTTCATAAGATCTTAACCAAGAGTGATTAAGGGTTTTTTCTTTTAATATTTCTTATATTGTATCTATCAAAGAAAGAGTACGAAAGTGGTGTTTTACTCCACCGTAATCGTACACAACTTCACGTTGGTACTTAAATGATCAAACTTTAAAAAATCAGAGACTAAATAAAAAAGTAACTATATCTTTCTTATTTCTTTATAGGTGGAGCTTCATATGGTCTAACAACGCTAAAATATATGTGATAAAGCAAAATCCCATGAATAAGACACATCATGGGGTTTCGCATATTCCAACAACGTTATTATCTATTAAAAACACAATCCCATGAACAATACACTATTAATGTACGAGTAGTTAAGTTACGTGACATTCTCGTATTATTTATTAAACTTATCAACAGAGCTCCATGAACATTAATACACATCTAATTGGAGTAGCAGTCTGTGACTTAAAGTTACAGTTAAAGTTACATCACATTCACATATTATACTATCTCAATTATGGAGAAATTGACGACAGAATAAGAATAAATTCAAACATATATATGTATTCACATGCACTTAATATAATAAATAACCAACTTATAAACAAACATTATGACAATATATATAATAAAAACTACCATATTACACATCAATTAAACTTATGCACAAGATATAACATTCTACGTTTTTTCTTATTTTGTTTTCCCCTCTCATCTTTAGTCATATCTACAAATTATACCTTATAATTTGTTGTATTTTTTTAATTCTATTCTTTTTCTTTCTACTATAACTTTAAATAAATGATTCTTTATAAAACTTTAAACTTACAGTTATGACATTTTTATTTTTATATATGTTTTAATATATATATTTAATTCAAAACCCTTCCCCTTACATCAACATAAACCATATAGTATGTCATTTTTTTCTAATTCTATTCTTTTTCTTCTACTGTAACTCTAAAAAATTAAATGATATTTTATAAAGCTTTGAACATGTAAATGCGACATGTCCTTTTTTATCTATGTTTCATTATATATTTTATTATTTTGTCATCTCTTCGATTGGATCTTTCCATTAGTGTTATTGCTTACTTCTGATCTTTGAAACTTGCTTCTTGTTGTTAAGATTAGGTTTAGATCCGATTTTCAATCACATTTGGATAGATCTAGGGTTTTCAAGTTAGTTTGAGTTTCTATTGAGTTTATACATAGAGTTTTTTAGGATTTGAGTCTATAAACAAATGTGATTTGATTTAATTCTGATTTATGCTCAATTAGTTGTTTCTTTTTTTATTTTCTTTATCTGGTATCAGAGTTACAATGCTCTATATCTAACTAAAATCAAACAATTTCATTAATAATTTTGAAATAATAGCAAAAGCAAATTTAAAGTTAACCAAAGTCATCATGTATTTCATTTAATTGTTTATTTATCATATATTATATATTATAGATAAAGATATAGTGTGCATTTAGAACCAATCCCAACTCACGTTTACAACCTATTAAGTTCCAAAGATGAATATAAAGACACCCTTGCCCAACGCACACAACCATTAAATATCTTTTTAATTTCTTTGTGGGTGGGGCTTAGTATTGTCCAACAGCATGAATTATGAAAAGTGAGAACTATAACCTACCAACTTTCCTTTTATTTATTAAGTGAACTGAATCATCGACATCTCTGAGAAAGATTATGAAATTTGTCCAAATGAAAACTAATCAGAAAATAAGAGAGGGGATCGATAAAGAGATTGAGGGATTATAGAAAAAGTTACGTGAATACTAGGTTATAATCCATGTATTATATGGGTATAATAAATAAAACATATTACAATCATTAATTTTATAAATATTTTATTTTTTAAATGTTATTATCCATTGGTGAAATAAGAATATAATAAATATTTAAAAGTTATCGCACATAATGAATTAGAAATTATTACTCTATATTTAGTATGTATTAATAAATTATTAAAATAAGTATATTTATATTTTAGATGTTTAATAGTTTAGTTTACTTATTTACAATAATTATCATTTAACATAAGAGAGACAAGAAACATAAAGATAGATATATTTGTTTTACAATATTTTAGTTAAAAAGAAAAGTCAAATTAATTGTTTTTATAACTTTCATATTTAATATGAGAGAGATGCGGAAAAATAATTTTTTATATGCTAGAATGATGACACGTGTCATTTGATATGCTAGAATGATAACACGTGTCTTATGAAAATCTTTTTTTATTATAGGTTATAGATATAGATTTAATTCTTATAACGCCCTTAGTTTTTATAAGGTTCAAATAAAAATGGTATTTAATTTAAAAAGTATAAATAAAGATTGTGAGTTTAACACATGTTTTTCAATTATTTTATAAAGGATGGCATATTTGTCATTGTGTGAGATATGTCGGTTCATTATATTTTATACGTTCATTATGTCGGATGTCAGTTTATTGTTTCATATATTTTCATCATTTTTTATATGTATTAATAATTGTATTTTATGTTTTAGATTATTTTGTATTATTTTTGTCATTATATCTATTATTGTGTTTTACAATTAGAAGTGCATAATTATGTTATCTCACCAATTTATTTTTTTAAACTTATAGTGTTCAAGAGAATAAAATTTATTATTTTTGTCATTATTTCTTTTACATATTATTAAACTTGGTGTTATCTATTATTGTACTTTACAATTAGAGCACGACTAGAATTAAGCTTCTTGCGTTGCGGCGGAGACGTAAAACTATGTCAAATAACACCAATGTCACATCACTGCTAATGACCACCAACACTAAAGTTGCGGTGTGTTGATACGAAGAATTTAGACCAAAACGTAAAACATAGAAAAATATAACTAAGTCGATCTAAGATCCGTGTGTTGTGACGAACTCTTCAAAATGAGAAATAAACGTAAAAATGTTGAAACACGCACACACATTGTGTTGTATTAACTTACCAAATTTAGAACGAAAAGTAAAAATATTGAATCACACATGTAAGTTATGTCGTGTTAACTTGAAAAACTTAGAACGAAATGTAAAACGATGATTTACGAAATATGAAAAGTGTATTGGAAGAAAGTTGAAAATATAAACATCGGGAGATTAAATTGCAATATATGAAGAGGTTTGGGTTAAAAGTGAACAAAATCAAATTTGAGAAGTTTAATTGTAAAAATTGAAAAACTTTGTGTTAAAAGAAAAAAATTAATTTTTTTTGTAAAACTCCCTATGCATAAGATACAACACCATTGTGCATTGTGAAGTTGGTAATTAGTAATATATAAATGATATTATTTTACTAATTTATTTTTCAAAACTCATGATGTTCAAGATAATATAATAATTATCAAAAACCATAATGAGACATTTATCATTATGTTTTGTGGTCTTATATAATTAGGTGTTATTTTGTCATTTTTTAATGTATTAAATTAATTAGTAGTT
>BJCM01159107.1:0-18885 GCA_018326385.1 Flaveria bidentis
GCCTATATATACCAGTTTCATTGTGTAGAGAGTGAAAGGATTTTGAGAGGAAGTCTGCCCGGAGCCTAGGGCTGCCGGATGAGAGGGGAGATCATGCTCGATCTTCCCCTTGCTAAGAGTCTTGATTCTTATGTTGTAACGAGCTTGTAATCGTTAGATTTTATCAATGAAACCATTCAATTATAGTTCGTGTTATTGTTTGACTTTTGGTTTGATGTTGCTTATCCTTCCGTCAAGAACATGCTCGGATGTTTACCGATCCAGCCGACTCCACAAGTTTAGTTTAATTAAGATTAGTTGCTAATAGTAATTATAATAATAATCATTATCATATAGTTATAATAATTGTTATTGTCTTATTAAAATTTAATTTAATAATCACAAGTGGCAGAAATAGTTTATACGAGAGGAACAAAACCTCAAATGTACAGGTTGTCACACTTAAGGTTGTTAGGCTAATGAGCTCATCAATTGAGAATGAGGCACCTTGGGACTGATTGTTGAAGTGATGGAAATTGTTTGCTCCTCAGGGGAAGTGGGAGCTCCAGTGTCCACTTTCTCTTGTGTGGGTACTAGTATAGGGGCCTACATAGACTTAATAGCTTGTGCAGGGGTTTGTTTAGACCTTATTTGGTAGGTTGGATGATTTGTGGCTATTTTGGTTGTTGAGAAGTAGAAGGTGTGGGATCAACTCTACCTTGTGTTGCTAGGTTGTCACCTTGAGCAATGAGCTCTAACATTTTGGGGATAAGGGTTGTTTCTACCGCAGATAAGCCAACAGTTGGCTTCTTTAATATTTTAAAGATGCTGGGTTTTATCCGTCCCAATTTAAAAATATTTTCAGTTTCCCTTAATTGTGAGCCCAATTCACAGTTAAGAACATGTTAAACATATTTAGAAAACATATAATACTCCAAATGAGTCCAAGTTAGCAAGTAGATTTATATAAACAAACCAAGATAACTTGAAATTGACTTCTTAAACCATCCCATGCACTACGAATAAGAGATCTTTAGGAATCTGGTCCTAGCCCCCATGCTTGTTGGACAAGCTGTGGATGACCACAAGAAGTAAGTAATTCCACTGGGAAGAGACCTTTCGTTTCCTGAAGGTCTTGACAAAAAAATATCACTCATAGTCCATCTGCTGGAAGGACTGGTTAACAACTTCTTTGGGAAAGGACAATTCACCTTCCTTATTATCCAACTGAAGGTGGGTGTTGATGATGGCTGGAGTGAGGAAGATTGTCCTCCTCTACACTATAGCAGACAGTGCATTCTCCCCATCCATGATGACCTCTTGAGAGTTCTTCCAAAATTCAAGCAAAAGATCATTATAAAGAACAGGATCAATGGTAAAGGAGGTAGAGTAGTTGGTCAAAGCCAAAAAACAACAAACCTCTGAGAAATGAGGATCTTTCTTAGAGTGCAATAGAGCAACCTAATTGTGTTGCATGTGTAACTACATGGAGAAGTTTGACTCACTTTTGCGGTTGAGGTTGGCATTTTTAGAAAGCTTTTAGGTGAAGGAATTGAAGAACAAAGGCGGTTTCAAAGAAAATTTGGGAATTTAGGTCTAGGAGTAGACGAAGATGATAAAGAAAGATGGGATACCATGGGTTTATATATGAAATGGATTTCAGACAAAGTTAATGAAAGATGATAATCTTTGAAATCCAGATGTCGGTCCCAACTTTGAATAGGTAGTTTGCTTTTTGCTCAAAAAGTAGTTTTCTTGGAAGTCAAAAATCTTCCGATGGTAATTTGTCTTCGGAGGTTTTGATGAAAAGCTTCCTAACACAAATTGACTTTAGATGATATTCCTGAGATTTTAGAAGAAAACTAAGACATGGATGTTTTATTCATGTAGGAATAAAGCTTCCGAGAGTTAATTGTTTTCGGAAGAAAATTATCCTTGAAAATATAAAAGTACTTAAGAGAAGAGTTAAGCTTCAAATGATATTTCAGAAATTTCTTCTGAAGGCAATTTTACTTAGGCAATTTTTTGTTTTAAAGGCATGAATTTCTTCTGAAGATAAATGCATATCTATATAAGGACTAAAAGATCAAGATTTTCAAAATTCTAAGCAAAGTCTTCTAAAAAGATTTTCTTTTAGAGAAAACAAGAGCTTATGAAGGTCATAAAATAGACAACTTAGGACACACATATTTTAAAGATTATAAAAATTAGTTTTAAGAAAAAGATACTCAAAGTTAATCATCCCATTAGCTTATATAAGATAGTTAAATCTCTGCACGTCAAAATATTTGGTGAAGAGATCAACATATTATTCATTTGTGTTGACTTTGACTAGTTTGATAAATCCCTTTTCAAAGTTAGCTCTAATCAAATGACACCTTATATTAATGAGGTTTGTCCTTGAGTGCTGCACGGGGTTGTTTGTGATAGAAATGGCACTGTTGTTGTCTATGTGAATGTGAGTCTCCTTAAAGTTGAACCCATAGTCTAGCATCTAATTTTGAATCTAAAGCACTTGAGCACAACAGCTTGCAACAACAATGTATTCAGCTTCAGCCATTGATGCACACACACAAGATTGCTTTTGGCATTGCCATAAGACAACCCTTCCAACAAGAAACTAACATCCCCCTGATGTAGACTTTGCAGTCATATTATAGCCACCATAATCACTATCTGTAAATGCATATAGATTAAAGTAAAAATTCTTTGGATACTAAAGGCCAAGTGTTGAGGCACCTTTGAGGTATCTTAAAATTCTCTTAACAGGGAAAATATGTGACATCTTGGGGTTGGCTTGATATCTTGCACAAACACATGTGGCAAACATAATATGGAGCCTGCTAGCTGTAAGGTACATAAGAGACCCAATCATAGCCCTATAGAGATGTTCATCCACACACTCCACCTCAAGATCAGGCCCAAGGGAGTGGTTTCTTGCTATCGGTGTCTTAGCAACCTTGCAATCATTTATGTTGAACCTCTTAAGTATGTCCTAAACATACTTTGACTGACTTATGAATATGCCATCTTAAACGTGCTTTACTTGAATTCCCAGAAAGAAATTGAGTTCCCCCATGGCACTCATTTCAAATCTATCACTCATCAGTTTCTCAAAGTCCTTGCAGAGCTTTGGTTTAGTTGAACCAAAGATTATGTCATCTATATACACTTGAACTGGCATCAAGTCCTTTCATGTTTCTTTGATGAATAGAGTTCCATCTATAGTACCTCTTATGTATCCATGCTTGTAGAAATACTAAGATAGAGTCCCATACCACTTACTTGGTGCTTGGTGCATCCCATAAAGAGTTTTATCAAGCTTGCAAACATAATCAGGATGATCAAGATCTTCAAAACTAGGTGGTTGTTTGATATACACCTCTTCATCAATTACCCTATAGAAAAAAAGAACTCTTGACATCAAGTTGGTAGACCTTGAAATTCTTGGATGCAACAAAAGCTAAGAATATCCTAACAGCTTCCAGTCTTGCTACTGGAGCGAAGACATCTATGTAGTCAATTCTTTCTTCTTGTGTGTACCCTTGAACAACTAGTCTTTCATTGTTTTTGATGACAAGTCCTCTATCATCCTTCTTATTCCTAAAACCACTTTGGTTCCTATAGTAGTCTTCCCATGAGGAAGAGGACATAGGTTCCAAACCTTTTTCCTTTTAAATTGAAGCACCTCCTCTTACATAGCTTTAACCTAACTTCCATCCTTTAGAACCTCATCAATCTTCTTAGGCTCTATCTGAGATAAGAAAAAGAAGTGAATAAACACATTTGCATTGTTCGTTTGTCCTCTTGTTCTCACTCCTGAATCAACATCTCCAATGATGAGACTTGTGGATTCTTAGCTGAGGAAACACAACAAGTTACTGAGAGAAATCAAAATTAGAGAAATATAGATCTAGTATTGAGGTTTCTCCCACCATATCACCACACTTATCAAGTGAAACTTGATCCAATGAGTATGTGACATGATTGATGTTGTCTTCAATGGAGTGGTTGTCAGCATCAGGAAATTCTTGATCACTTTCACCACCACCATAATCTTCTGGATTTGAAGTTTATTTATATTTTTGTTGAGCCTTTGAGCTAGAATTTGAAGGCATCTAAGATGTATTAGTTGAATTTTTCATTGGTGTGCTGATAGAAACTTCATTTGGAGGATTAGTTACAACTGAAGTTGAAGCTGTATAGCTTGAAGGTCTTCTTAGCTCAAATCTTGGATCATGATCACCTGTTGGCAAAATATCTATAGATCCTAAAACATTCTCATAAGATTTGTTAAAACAGTTGGTAACTAAATCAAGATCAACTAGCCTACCAGGACCAAAACCAGTTACACAGGGTGTGTGTTCATTGAAAGTCACATTCGTTGACTCCTCAATAATTCTGGTTTTGAGATTGTATACTCTATAAGCCTTAGCTTGGGAAGTGTATTCAATGAAGTGTCCATCATTTTATTTCTTAGCAAACTTGGCAATTTGATCTTTGGTATTTAAGATGGTGCAAGGAAATCCAAATGACCTGAGAAAACCAATGAAAAGTTTTCTCTTATGCCAAAGTTCATAAGGAGTCTTACCATGTGTCTTAACTACTAAAACTCTATTTTGCACATAGAAAGCATTGTTGATTGCATATGCCTAGAAGGTGATGGGTAGTTTAGAGTCAGACAACATAGTTCTTGCAGCTTCAATAAGTGTCATGTTTGTCCTCTCAGCAACACCATTTTGCTATGAATTCCTGGGAGCACTATATTGTCTTGTAATACCCTTTTCATCACAAAATGTATTAAAGATTTGGTTCTTCAATTTAGTTCCTTGATCACATATTCTGGTTTTGACTTTGTGATCAGAATGATTCTGAATCTTTAAGATGAAATTCTTTAGAATCTCAGGAGTCTCATCCTTAGTTCAAAGAAAGAAGACCTAAGTGAATCTTGTAAAGTTATATGTGATCACTAAATAGTAAGAGGTCTTTCCTAGACTCATTACACTGGTGAGCGAAATAGATCCATATGTAACAAGTGTAGGGGAGTAGTGATGGAGTTTCTTTCCTTTGGCTTGTGAGATACCTTGTGTTGCTTCTCTTTCAAGCATGCAACACAATGGTCATCACTTGTAAGCTCTTTCTTTGGCATTCCAGTTACCAAATAATTCTTAATTAGTTTATTCATGTTTTTAAAGTTACATGGCACATTCTTTTATGCTAGAGGAAAGACTCATTATTATTTGCTTTGGACAGAAAGCATGAAACTTCTCCTAAGGGTGATGTTTTTTGCAAATCCATCTCGTACATGTTCCTTTTCTTGGGGGCTTTAAACAGGATATGCTCATGAGGAATGATCACCCCGGGCAGGAGAGCAATGCACTCATGCTCAGCAAATAGCATATTATGACTCCAATCACAAATTTGAGATACACTCAAAAGATTGTTTCCAAGCTCCTTGACAAACTTTACATTCTCAATGTTGAGCTTACCATTTGTGACCTTGCCCCTTCTAGATATGTAACCACCTTCATCTCCTCTAAAAATAGCCAGCCCTCCATAAATTCTCTCAATGTTTTGGAATAGTGATCTATTGCCTGTCATGTGCCTGGAACAACCACTATCATTTATACAATCATTCTTGTTTGTCTTGAGTTGTTCTTGCACAAAAGAGATGATTAGTTATGGAAACCAAAGCCTTATTAGTCTTGGGATTATCAAAAGAAGTTGAAGGTAATAAATAATAATAGATGCTATGGTCATATTTTGAAGATCCATTGCTGTTGTTGATGGAGAACGTTTAGTTACATGGTCTTTCTATGTCTTCCACACCAGCTTTGGAAGTTCAGACTTGATAAAGACTTGGTTCTGCTTAAAGTTGGTTCTGCTTAGAGTTAAAAGTGGCCTTGATCTCTTGAGCCTTCTTTGCTTTTCTTTTGCTCTTCCTCATCAAGTTCTTTCTTCTTGAGTTGGTTATCATAGTCTTCTTACTCTGCTTAGCAAGATAGTGACCCTTTTTAGAATCCTTTTCTTCAGTCTTCTCAGAGGCATTCTCCACTATCACTTTTTCATCCTCTTCAGTCAAGGGGTCTATGAGGAGAAGCTCATCTTCAAAAGTTCCACATCTACGAAATCTTACAGACAAGATGGTGTGTGGAGGAGCTATCTCACTAGATCCTAGTCCCTACTTATTCTGACAACGAACTTTTGCATGCAAGGATAAGGATATAATTTTTTTAAAGGACTCTTCTTCAACAACACACTTTTCTACCCTAGTTTTGCTAATCACAACCTTAGTCTGGCATTCAGTAAACTTGGTTATGAGATCTTTGATCTAAGTCCTATAGTTGGCATTCTCATGTTAAGAACTAAAATGGTTTTCTCCAAATCCTCTATTTTTAGTTTATAATCATTTTCAAATCTTTTGAAGTTAGATTTTAAGATATTCAAAAACTCAAGATCATATCTCATCTTTAATTTATAGGACCTGCATCTATTAACTTCAGCAATACATTCAGGTGTAAAAAGATGTTCCAATACTTTTGCTTCATCATGATCAGCCATCACTGCTTGTTTTGGAGATGCATCTTTGCAGGATCGAGTTTTGTTACTTAACACTTGTATTTCTCTCAAACTTACTTATACTATACTCAGATCTGATGAAGCGTAATCTCTTCTATGAGTTGATAATAATATATTTAGTAGCAAAGAACACAAAGAAATAATTTTCAAGGTACTTGTATATATTACTTCTCAACTCAAAGTATTACAAGACTCTTACAAGCATGTACATGACTTATAATGAGAAATTATATATACTACTACCTACAACCGGATTTACTTTGATACCAGCTGGAAACCGACGACTAAAGCATATACTACAATGTTAAAGTTAAGGTAACTTAGATAAAGTATTATCTAAGATATGGTAGTCATAACATGTCTATGACTTACCTTATGTCACCAACTAAAGTTGGAAACTGTACTAACTGATAAATATGAATAGGGGAATAAAGTATGGTCAATTACATGGATTTTGAAAAAACGCCATGTAGTATCTCAGAGTTCTGCAGCGGAGTGTGAGAGAGACCATACTCATGTCCACTGGTTCATAGTAGTGTCTTCCGAAGGTTAGTTGGCTTCGGAAGAACAAGTTCTTTCGAAGCCACTTATAATTCAGAAGAGGCTACTTCTTCCAAGCCTTGAGGACTTCTTCTTTTCTTCATACTTCAGAAGTTGACTTCTTATCTTTTCTTCTAATTCTTGATCTTTGGAAGTGAATACTTTGTTATCGGAAGTTGGAGTTTACCTTTGGAAGTCGATCTTACACTTTGTTTTCGTAAGAACTACTTTTCCTTGGGAAGTTCCACACTTAGCTTCGGAAGTCCTTTATTAGTTATACCAAAATAGTCTAAGTGATTTGGTTTTGGTTGCACTAGCCTTCTTCTTGATCCAACAAACTCTCCTACGCTAATGCTACAAAAACCTCACTTGTTCCTGCTTCTCAAAACTTTCAACACCAGGGAAAACATATACTTATCTGTTTCTTTGTTCTTCCCGGAAGTGGTGCTGAAAAGCTTGTACAAATTATTCGTAGATAGGAAATCTAGTCTATTACTTTGAATAATATGTACCCTTTGTTGTGCCCCTGAAGAGAGTTAATTGATGGGAGTTATAGTCATACTCCCATCTAACTATGGATTCAAGTTCAGGACCCTCAAACATTTGAAGAAAGGCTTTGCCTTTGGTTGCTGATCCTTTCCTTTTCTCTTCCTCTATTAGTTTTAACTCTTTTTCAAACTTGGTCCTAGTAGTTAGCTCGGACAGATGAAGAATGCTCAGGTGATTTTTTATATGAGCAGCTACTTCAGAGTTAGAGGGGTTGGAGATTGGCTTCTCTACTAACTCAGCAATATCAAATCTGCTTATGTGTAACAGAGATGAGACATTTAGCCTTTTTAGCTCTCCACTATCTCTCTTAACAACAAAGTTGTGATAAGAGTCTTCAAAAGTCCACTAGATAATCTTCTTCTTTTGCACAAGGGGTTGACTTGGTACCTTGTCTCCTTTCTCCGTATCCAGTAGAGTCACCAACCTTCTCCTTAGCTTCTATTCTTCCTCATTTAGAGCATCTGAGATGAGGCCAAGGAGCTTTGCAATTTCATCCAATGTTCCTCTAGGCAAATCAAGAAATTCATCTCTAGTGAGGAAACATTAGGATCCATCAACATAAGTCAGTTTGATAGAGTCCTCTTCACAAGATATGTCGCTCAGGGTAGGACAATTATGAGCTTTGTCTTGATTGCCTTGAACTCTTTTAAGTAGAGATGTTTGGAAGGTTGAGGGATGGTTTGAGAGGTTGTTGGATAGGTTGTGGTGTTATGGTTCTAGAGAGTGTTTTGGGTTGGAGGATGGGTAGTTTAGGTGGTTAAGGTGAGGATGTTGGTACGGTTGATGGTATAGGTTCTGGTGTGTAAGGTTTAGTGGTTGGTTCTCTCTTGATGGGGAATGGAAAACGAATTAGTTCAGGTTGTGGTTGGGTGTGTGGTTGGGGTTGAGTGTGTAGATACATGTGTAAAATGTCTTCCATGTCTTACGTATATGTAATTGAATGGGTATTGATGAAATGAAATGTTTTGGTAATACTTATTATGTTTATTATTTCATTATTTATTGTGTGATAACACATATTGAAATAACTATATAGGTTTGTGGTTGTTTATGTAGTTCTTAGTCAATAATGGTTGAAAAACGTGTTTAAACTTAATCGTGTGAAGTTCTCATGGGAATGGACCATGCTAATGGACCATACACATGAATTCTTCATGCTAATGGACCAGTCGCACGACTAAACCAGGAGACTGGATCAGTCGCACGAGTATGACATAAGATTGACTCAGTCGCACGACTGAACATTCAGTCGTGCGGATGGATCAACCGCATGCTTCAGTCGCAACACTGAAGCACGACTGAACAATGCTAATGGTTCAGTTGTACGAATGGAAAACCCTAACCTATAAATACCACTTAATTCATGGAACACCATGACAAATCAAATACCTACGCACATAATCATATCCTAGCCGTCCACAGACTCAAGAACACCTGTTCCAAGTTCATAGATCGCAGTTTATCAACTTACAATCATTATTAACGTTTTGATTCATTCTTAGATCGATTATACTTGTGTTCTCACTTATTGGATCGCCAATCAAATAGGATTCGGCACTATTTGGTTTGGTATACATGTAAATCAGTTAGTACTCCGTACCTAAATAGTCCTAACAAGTGGTATCAGAGCTTTGTCTCTTGATTTGCGTGTGATTCAATCGATTTTGATATAAAAATCATGTTTTTCACTCAAAAACTCAATCTTTTTGTGTCAAACAGTGTTTTTCAACGTCTCTAGGTCAAAAAGTTAACGTTTTTTGGTATACGACAATTAGGGTTTGTGAGAAATTCGTGTTTTATGCGTCAAACTGTTCAAAACCTTCGTTTTTGCAAAAACAGCAGCCTTCAGTCGCACGATTGACTCAATCGCACGACTGAACCCATTCGCACCTCCCATACGCACGATTGAACTCAGTCGCCTTGTACATTCATACGACTGACCAGCCTCATTCACATAGACTCCAACTGCACTCTCCTTACGCACGACCGAATCGAATCGCACGATTGAATTCATCCGCACACATCGTTCGCACGATTGACTAATTCGCATATGTTCAATCGCACGAGTGGTCCATTCGCACAAGTGAAGTATTTGAGTTCAAAAGTTTAAAGTTAATGATATGGTAGAACAATATTCCGTGTTCACTACTAGTAGAGACACACGGATCCAGAACCTCTTGTTTTTGGAGAATAAGACTGGGAATCATAACAAACCACCTAAGCTTATAATGTTAGACGATTACCCATAATGGAAGCAATGTTTCGAGATATACCTTAATGGAGTTGACCCCAACCTTTGGGAATCCATTGAAACAGGATATGACAGCCGGTTGGAGCAGATGGGGTAAAATTTAGATTAGGGGGGATGACTGACAGCCAGAAGGCTAAATATAATGTAGAGAAGAAGGTTTATGCCCTGTTAACTCAGTCTATTCCAAAGGATATATTCCATCAACTTTTTGAGAATAAACAGGCAAAGAAACCTTGGATAGCCTTGGAAAACGCTATGACGGAAATGCTTCGTTAAAAGCTCTAAAGGCAAAAGCCTTAAAGAAGGAGTTTGACAACTTTTCTTCAATGGGTAAAGAAAGTCTGGATGATGTAATTGACAGATTCTATCATCACATGAGTGAGCTGCATATTCTTGGATACAAATTCAATGGAAGACAAGGTAACCAGCTTGGCAGATGGCTTAACAGAAAAGTGGGATTCATTTGTATCTAATTTGAGACAAAACAGTATATTGGGAAAATTAGACATAAACGACTTCATCCTAAAATTGAGAGAGGAGGAACTCAGGTTGAAATATAGGTCGTAGAAAGGAACATGTGACCAAAATCCTTCACTTTACAACGCCTCTTCCACAACAGACAGTTCAGGAGCACCCTTTCAGACTGCATTTGTCTCAAGTTCAACTGCTCCTTCACCATCCATAGCTTCAGGGTCTGACATGTCTGGATCATCAAGTACCCATTATATTGCACATGAGGCTAATTCTACCATGTTAAAGACCGAGAACCTCGGGAATATCACTGTGGAGGTGGCTAAAGAACATATGGATCTATTGGCAGTTGTTGTTCACTCGTATGACAGTTTGGTTGCAGGAAAGATTGGTAACTGTCATCTAGCAGATGAAGATTATGAATAGGTAGACAAGAACGAGCATGAAAGAATGGATATAATGTGGGCGTTGGCAAGTGCTGTGCGGAGCTAAAAAGTTTGTTAAGAAGACAGGACAAAACTTGATAGCCACTAAAGACACTACTTTTGGTTTCAATATGTCCAAAGTTACCTGTTTCAACTGCGGAGAGAAGGGGCACTATAAACGTGAGTGTGTAAAGCCCAAGAAGACTTGCAACGACAACATGTTCTCAACTTTTAACCGTCAGGACAAACCAACAGGTGGGGCTACCTCGTCTAGTACAGAGACAAAGGACTTGACTACTTTTGGTGACGAAGGACAAGATTGGACCTTCAAATTTGTCCCTCTTTGAGAATCTAACATTGCAAATGTTGAGGTATTAGATGATGATACTAAAAGTGAAGATGATATCACAGTCAAAATAGCAATGTTAGAAAGTAAAGATACTGCGAAAGTGATCAAACCCTTGATTGAAGAACATACTAAAACAACATGTTCAGAATCTCTACAGCTGAAGAGTCAACCTCTGCACTGATGGCGAATGCAACCGAGTCTTCATAGGTAAGTACTAAAGACTAACTGTTTGACAATCATGCTTATTATGAATGTAATAAAATTAGGGATAGCATAGATTTGAAATTTGCTAGGTTATTAGATCACAAAAATAGCTTAGTAAAGGACTTGCAACTGTGCACATAAGCAAATCGCATTCTAAAACTAAATAAGCACGGTTACAAAAAGAAAATAGAACTGTTAAATAAACAACTAAAGGAAACCGAAGTTGTGGCTTTCAACCAAGAAAATGACATTAAGTTCTATTTAAACTCCCTTGAAGAAACTAAAAAGAAAAAAGAAGTTTTGGAAGTCGAAGTAAATTTATTAAAACAAAAAGTGCACAGTTGGACTAATTCTTCTCACATAGTTAAAAACTTGGTGAAAGAACGTAATAACGGGGAGGGTTTAGGTTACAAAGTGGTTCCACCACCACATGATATCCTGTTAAATACTAAATGTTGACTAGTTAATAACAATCCGATTAAGGATTCCTCTAGTTAGTTATCAGATTCAACTTTTCAAACGGTGGAATCTTGGACGAACAGTTCAAAAAGGTCAATGTAGAGTCAGTTTCCACCATGTCAAGTTCTGAACATAAACTGACGAAACAAAGTACCTAACCACGTGCTCCATGTAAGAGTCTAAACAAACAAAAGGCAAAAGATGTTACAAGCGTTCAAAAGGTAAATTTTGTTAAAGAAGTTAAACATCTAAACAAGAAGAGTTGAAACCCAACAAGCCCAAAGTCACACCGGTCTAACACACTTACCCACAGAGGCGTCTTTCCCAACTTGTAAAAGGTCGATCGTGCTACAATTGTGGAAAGAGAGGACACATTTCTTCTACTTGTCCTCAGTATCAGACACCACGAATACAAATTGAAATTCATGATACTAAACATCTTTTTTTTCTAAAAGGAGTTCTATTACTCACCTAAAAGAAATAATGAAACTAAAGTTCAAACCATAAACTAGTCGTCTGTTTATCACAAACAGGCCTTGCACAAAATTGGTTTGTGGAAAAAAAAGTCAAATCAGTTGTCTGATACTTAGAGCAGTAAGAAGAATGATATGCCCTCGCCCTCAAATGGATTGTGGGTTGAATTTATGATGTGTGATTCCTCTGGGTTACCCAAACCAGTTAAGGCTTGGGTCCTAAACCTTCACTAATCATTTCCTTTAAATGAGTAGGGTGTTTGTTATAGTGTTATCACAAACACTTGTATTGTGGATAGTGGAGCATCCAGGCACATGACCGGGAACCTGTCTCTCCTCTCAAACGTTAAACATATTAAAGGAGGACATGTTTCTTTTGCTGGAAATAAAGGAGATTACATCACTACACAGGGAGAAGTGGGAAATTAGAAAGTTAAGTTTGACAAGGTCAACTATGTTCAACAACTACAAAATAACTTACTTTTTGTGTCCTAGATTTGTGACAAAGGGTTCAAGGTTGTTTTTGACAACATGAAGTGCTATGTGTTGAAGAAAGAGTACATCATTTCGGAGGACCGAATTTTAATGTCAGCTTCAAGGTATAATGACTTATACGTCCTGGATCTATCAAAGGTCTCCACAACCGATCATCAAGTCCAATGCTTCCTGTCAAAGGAAACTAAGAAGGAATCCATCTCTTGGCATAGGAGAATGGGATACATAAATCCAAGGAAGATGAATCATCTCATTCAAAATGATCTGGTCAATGGAGTTAATGTCAAAAACTTTTAACTTCTGGATTTCTGTGTGGTGTGTAAGGAAGGGAAACAGTCCAAGAAGTCTCATAAGGCAAAGAATGTCAACTCTATTGAATTGCCTCTCAAACTTCCACATATGGATATATTAGTTTTGTGAGCACCAAGAGCATCGCTGGAGATCTGTATTCTTATGTAGTCACCGATAACTATTCCAGATTCTCTTGAGTAATGTTTCTGAAATCCAACTTAGAAACATTTGATTCGTTCAAACAGCTTGTGATTACATTGGAATCTCAATACAAGTTAAAGGTACGTCAGATTCGCTCAGACAACGGTACAGAATTCAAAAATCACTGGATAGAGGCATTCTGCAAAGAAAAGGGAATTGTACATCAGTTCATATCTGCCTACACACCACAGATGAACAGAGTTGCTGAACAGAAGAACAAAATCTTGATAGAGCCAGGACGATGCTAGCAGACTCGAAACTACCTATACAATTCTAGAACGAGGCAGTAGCAAATTCATGTTACACTCTGAATCGAGTCTTGGTGGTTAAACAACATGGTAAAACGTGTTACGAGTTGCTCCAATGACGTAAACCTAATCTGGAGTATCTTGAACCGTTTGGCGCACCATGTACACTGCTGAAGAAACATCAGTGAGGAAAGTTCAGTGAAAAGGCTGAAGAAGGTATTTTTCTTGGATATAACATACCGAATAAGAGGGTTTACAACAACTCATCAGGTCAAGTAGAAGTGTGGTGCAACGTCGATGCTCAGAGATTTACCACCCCCTTTAGGAAAAGGACCCGCCTTCTTTTTCGATTATGATGGATTCTTCATGTCCTTCAACATTACTCTCACTCCTTCTGATGATGAGCTTTCAACAAAGATGATGTATGATATCTTAAACACACCGCTCGTAGACTCGACAATATCCTGTCACAAGTTCAGTCTTCAAGTAACTCATGGGGAGCACTAGAGGTAAGTGACTCCTCTTCTGACGATGAAGAAGTACAAAAAGTTCAGGTGGATCAGGAGGAACAGGTTCCTACTACTACAAGTACACACGCATCAGATGTGGATGCCTCTAACACTTCGAAACCCCATACTCCCACCGCCTCAGATACTGAACCTGCGGTTCAAAATTTAGATAATGAGGTAGTTGTACCCACCACTCCTGGATCTTGACTAAATGTTTATCATCCTCTGTACAATGTCATAGGGGATGTACAATCGGGAGTACAGATAAGAAATTAGCTTTACTTAGCTGATTATGCCTCAGTCGTGGAAAAAGGCTACCTTCACGACGGTGCTTATAGATGTTTTGTGTCTCAATTTGAGCAAAAATATGTAAGTGACGCCTTAAATGATGAGGCTTGGGTGAGTTCCATGCAAGAAGAACTTCTTCAATTCAAGAAATTAGGAGTGTGGACTCTCGTGGATAGACCTAAAGGTGCTATGGTCATTGGCACTAAATGGGTTTTGAAATTCAAAAAGGATGACCAAGGGGTCATTATTAGAAACAAGGCTCGACTAGTAGTTCAAGGATTTCGACAAGTCGAGGGGATTGATTACAATGAAGTCTTTGCACCAGTGGCAAGAATGGAAGCAATCCGTATCTTCCTAGCCTATGCCTCTTACATGAAGATCATAGTCTATTAACTCGATGTAAAGAGTGCATTTCTTCATGGTGAAATCCGAGAGACAATGAATGTCAGTCAACCCGAGGGATTTGATGATCCGTATCATCGGGGCAGAGTTTACAAGCTAGACAAGGCTCTATACGGGCTTCATCAAGCCGCCAGAGCATGGTATGAGAAGCTCTCGACTCATCTTGTGAAACACGGGTTTCATAGAGGAGTGATTGATTGTACATTGTTTCTCAAAGAAAAGGATGGTGACTTACTGCTAGTACAGATCTATGTTGATGACATAATCTTCGGGTCTAAAAACAAAGAATTGTGTAAAGAATTTGAAGCAGTAATGAAGGTAGATTTTGAGATGACTGGCATGGAAGAAATGAAGTTCTTTCTCGGGTTACAGGTGGATTAGACACCTAAGGGAATTTCCATACATCAAACCAAGTATGTAGGCGATATACTTAGTCGGATCGACATGGAGAATGCTTCGACAGCTGGGACTCCACTTGCTACAAACCACGATATGGCACCCGACGAAAGTGGCAATTTGGTTGATGCCACCATGTACCGAGGAATGGTCGGATCTCTCATGTACCTCACCGCCTCACGACCGGATATCATGTACGCGACGTGTCTATGCTCCATATATCAGGCGAAACTGAAGGTCAACCATCTCATCGGTGTTAAAAGGATATTTCGTTATCTGAAGGGTACTCTAACACTCGGGTTGTGGTATCCTCATGATGATGATTTCGAGCTTACAACGTATTCTGACTCGGATTACGGTGGCTGGAAAAGGAACGACAAGTCAACATCAGCGGGATGTCAATTTTTTTGGGAGAATATCTGTCAGCCTATGAAGCTGAATATGTTGCTGCTGCAAGTTGCTGTTCACAGATCATCTGGATTGAACAGCAAATGCGGGATTACAGTTTGCAATTCTCTAACACTCATATTTATGTTGATAACTTTGTGCTATAGCAATCCGGTCAAACATCCTAAAACCAAATACATTGGAAATAAATATCACTTTATATGTGATTGTTTAGAAAAGCATTTGATCGATGTTGTTAAAATAAATACAGATTTTCAACGCGCTGATCTCTACACAAAAGCCTTTGATAAGCAATGTTTTCTATATGTGTTAGAGGTCAACGACGTTAAAAAGAAAAGTGAAGTGATTTCTGATGATGACAATACTTAGTCTGACAAGTAGATTTCATTTTTCCATTTATTTTTATATCTATTAGAGGTCAACAACGTTAAAAAGAAATGAGATTATATCTATGATACTGATTCAATGACTATGGAAATGATAGTACACAGGAACACATAGTTTGGGACTTGAAAAGAATGAAATTATTCAAAATGCAAAATTCAAAGTATAAGTCTGAAATGTCTAAGCAACATAAAAGGAAAAAAATGATAGTAAAACTAGTTGCTACTTAGGTAACACAGAGAAAGTAGATCCAGAGATTGCTAGACCACTACATGATGTGTCGGTAGATTCAACAAAATAGATAAGTAGACCTCATTGGTGACTTTAAGCTCAAACTAAGTTGTTCAACAAGCTGTGGGTTATCATCTTATCCTTTGTTAACACAATCAACGGAGTTCCAATAAGGGGTGACGAGAAAAATAAACGGCACAAATGTGTGTGGATGACCATCAAATGAGCAAAGCACATGACAAATGCAAAAAAGCAATCAAGTTAATAACGTATGTTGTTGGTACGATCTGTGCAAAAAGAATATAATTGCTGAAACAAGAAGATAGGTTGTGTGCCTCTCTTTTGTGCGGTAGCATTGACCTAAGGATAAGCATAACCTAAATATTTTAGAATTCATTGTTGTTTGCGCCTCTCTGCTGTGCTATGGCACTAACCTAAGGCTTAGCATCTCTTCGAACGCTCTAGAATAGTTTCTTCTTCAATACTACTCGTAGACCGCTAAAAATCTCCTGAGGATAAGCATAACCTAAATATTCTAGCATTCATTGTTGTTTGCGCCTCTCTGCTGTGCGGTGACACTGACCTGAGGCTTAGCATCTCTTTGAAAGCTCTAGAATAGTTTATTCTTCAATACTACCCGTAGACCGCTCAAAATCTCCTAAGAAACGTTGATTACCATATAAGCGTGGGAACCACAAATGCTTTTTGAAATAATTAAACCTTAAATCATCACTAATCTGTGTCGAAAATCTGTGTATGGATCTAAGAGGACAAGTATACTAACAATCATCGTGAGCTGCAATTCTTGAAAATCCAAATCATTATGTGCATCTTATAGCACTAGTATGATTTCCTAGACTTGCTAATGACTCTCGATGAAAAACAAGAGTATAGCATCAAAAGGTTTTGGTAACATGTCCCGAATGATTTGATTTACCTGTATGATTCTATAATGAATCAATCCTGTTATGGTCAAAATAACTTGAGGTTGTACTATTCAAGAAAAAAATTTGTTAGATGTCTATCTTAGGATTTCCGCCTCACACAAAACTACAAAATATGTTTTAGTTTTGTCTTTCAGTTCTAGTTGTTTCATTTGTTTAATTTTTTGTTAGTTTAGTTATTAAACATCAAACTATGCATAGGAATTCTATCTGGAAATTAATCACTAGAAAGGGTCATGTCTGAGGTGACCAAATGGGTTTTCAAATGTTAAAAGGATCATGTCTGAGGTGATCAAAAGTTCACTATGTTAAAATGGTCATATCTGAGATGATCAAATGCTCGAAATGTTTTATCAATAGTTAAAGGGGTTAAGTGTCAAATGGTCATAAAGTCAAAATCATAAGTATAAGCCATTCGCACGATGGGACCATGAGTATGGACCAGTCGTACGATTGGACCATAAGTATGAGCCCAATCGCATGACTAAACCACACGTATGGCCCAGAAGTGCGATTGGACCATCAGCATGGGTAAACTCACAAGATTGAACCAATCACATGAATGGAGGTGACCGAGTGACACAGTCACACGACGGAAGGTGACCAACTGTGCTAGTCGCACGACTTACCCTCAGTCGCACGAATCAAGTATGCGACTAGGTTCAGTCGCACGACTGGAAGAAACCCTAGTATAAATAGAGGGGGAGTCGGTCGCAGACGCCCATTCACCCCCAAATCGCCCCTAAATCACATGAAGTACCGTTACTCTGCCCGATTTTCTTGTGATTGTTCTAGACTATTGATTGTTGTGACCTAACGATTTCTAGTGTTTATACAGGTAATGTACGTCGATATTCACTCTAAAGTTCAAACAATTCGTGCCCTAATGATCGAATTTAAACCCTAAACTTAACCGGGACTTAATTTGCCTAATAAACCTATAAAACTAACTATATTGTTCACATAAAGGTTATTAGGTGTTATGTCGGTCATTTGTGAGATTAATGAGCGAAACCACGACATCTAACATCGAGTTTTGCTAAAAATATGAATTTGAATGGAAAAACAGTCTATCATGCGAATGGGCACCCTGATGATCCTTAATCGCACGACTGAGCTGGGCGAATGGCTAAATCGCTCGACTGCACCATGCGTATGACTTCAGTTGCATGACTGGTGTAAACGCATGGGAAATCATACAACTAAGCCCAGTCGCATGCTTAGTCGTACGTATGAGCTCACTCGCATGACTATATCTCAGTCGCACAACTCATTCGCACGACTAGATCTCAGTCGCTCAGTACATTCGCATGACAGAATAGAAGATTTCAAGTTCAATGAATCAAATTGTTACTCATTGACCCACACTAACATTTATTTACATTGTTTAACAGATGGCTAGTTGTTGGACTATGAGCACGAGCATAACCTTGGTGCTCATCTGGATCTGACCTCACGGAACGCGGCTGATTTCTCGGGGATTATTACATTCTTATGTAGATCGAGGATCTTTCGTGCTATATCGACTCCACGCACTCCGTACCGCTCAGTTCAGTAGGCTTTCTGGGAAAGCGCTATTGTTGACAGATCTTCAGACCCTCACTGTATCAGGAGCTCCATTTTTTGTCAAGCTATAGAGATCACTGAGGACGATCTCAAGACAGTCTTGCAGTTTGGGGATGATGCTGACTGCCCTACACACCAACACCCACTGACTATACGAGGCTGTTTTCTGCGGGCCAAGTACTCGGGGGATATCAACGCAGGTGTGCTCAATAAGAGCAACCTGTGCCCCCAATTTAAGTACTT
>BJCM01159109.1:0-10000 GCA_018326385.1 Flaveria bidentis
ATGGCTTAGAATGCTAGTGTTAAGCTTAGAACATGTTAGATGATGGATTAGGGACTAAAATATGTTGTTGAGTGTAAGTTGGCTACCCATGCGCCTAAATAGTGGCTCATGCGTCCAACGGGTGAATTGGCCTAAGTGTTCCCCACACGCCTGAAACCCCATGCGCCCAAATAGTTCCCATGCGCCCAAAGCTCATGCGCCCCAATAGTGTCCATGCGCCTAGAAATAGACTGAATTTGACTAAGTGTCCAGACACCCAGAAAGCCCCTGCGCCTAGGAACTCATGCGCCTGCATACTGCCTATGCACCTAGGAAGTTGCCCGAAAGTGACTAAGTGTTGGCCATGCACCCGTATAGTGCCCATGCGCCTAGAACTTTCCCATGCGCTTGAGTATTCCAATGCTCCTAGAAGGCTATGCCGCTTTATAGTGCCCATGTGCCTAAGACCTAAAATATTAGCTGAGATTTTGGAAAAAAATCTAAAATGTAGGCTTTAACTTGGGAGGTTCCTAAGGGTAATGTAAGTTGACTTTTTGAGGTCGTAGATGATGTGATGTGTATGTTGATTGTTATATCATGTATGATGTTGATGATGCCTTGTATGGTTATGTTTATGTTCCTTAGTATGTATGTTTATTTTCCATGGCTTTATATGGTATAGTCATGAATGTAAATGGTAAAGTATTATGTAACACAAAGCGAAAGATAATGAAAAGAGGAATGTAAGGTATGAATGAATCCATGCATTATTAAATAATGAAATGGAAAGTCTTGCAAGCCTTGTTTGGAGATTCACACTCAATGAAAGGTATTAGTTCAACGGTGTGTGGGTTAGCTACCCCCAGATGGATGCACACTAGGGTCTATCTTTGTGATCGATCATTTGTATGGAACCTTTGTTGCTTACTCCGGTATTGTGGTCAGGCCACCGGGCGCAATGTATGGGAGTTTTTTTATAGATTTTGGCCTAGTATCCGCTTTATGCACGACGGTGGAGCATAGCACAAGCCATTGGTACACATGAATTTACCCTGGTACTGTGGTTAGGCCACCGGGCGCAATGTATGAAGGTCTATTATAGACTTTGGCCCAGTACCCGCTTTATGCATGACGGTGGAGTAAAGTTCGTGGTATTGGTACGGAATGTAAAAAGTAATGATGAATGTCTATAGTGAACGGTAATGGAAGATAATAATGGTATAATCTATGTGTAGGTATGATGTTTGATTGCGTAAGAATGTAAAGGAAGGTTTTAAACGAAAGTAAAGTATATATTATTTTAAAACTAAAACGCACTTAGCAACGCTGACTTTTATGTGTTTCCAGTTGGCAAGTGATGGTTGCTGAGGATGGCACGAGCGGCTACTTGGCTCATTTTGGAGGGCATCTATTTTGTATAACGATAATGTTTTTGCATTGTAATCCGGACAATGTTTTGTAGTTTTAACAATGTTGTATTATTTTGCAAAAGAAATTATTAATATATGGAATGGTTTTAGTTAATTCTATTGTGATATTTTTTAATAATGTTAAAATGTATGTTTTATGCAATGATTGACCAACTATGAGCGTCCCGGAAACGGGGTCTTACAGTATTACAGCTCGAACCATAATCAAATGGTTAAATTAATTGATTTACAACGCTCCTGTAATTATTACAAATGAAACATCCATTTCAATTGAGTTGTAAATTTCAATTGAGTTGTAAGTTTAGAAGCAACAATCAATTTCAACAGAAACACTAGAATTATACATTGAACCTACCAATCTTGAAACTGTGCATATCAAGTACTATATATTTGGGTGAAAGCTTATTGTCAATACTTAAAAACTATCTAAACTTCCAATTCTAGTCATCAAACTTATATATCACATTTTTTATCATCGCAACTGCCACTCAACCATTCATCACCTTCCACTCGATTTTAATTAAAATTGATAGTGGGCTATCTTCCATTCCCATTCTAAGAAGCTCTTCAAGTTGTCAATTTAGTTTATCAGCGTCTTCATCCTTTAAATTGGATTCTCCCTCTTCGTGACCTGTTTCTTCCCATTATCACCAATTGCATCTCAAATCCAGGTTAAAATCATGAGGAAAACCCTTGGTGTCTAATTCAGTCATTAGGTTTTATGTGGTGATTGAAACCGGAATCATTTATTCTATAAGGCTTTGTCTGTGAACCGAGTTAATTCAGTCATTAGGTTTGATTGTGTTGGTTTATCTTTTATGTTACACTATTACATTAAAAGTATTGACATTACCATATGAATTGAATTGTATTTAATCTATTTAATCAATCTATATATGTATTCGAACACGTGTTTACTCACCGGCTAACTCGTTAGCTGACTCGTTACATTGTCACATGATTTTAGAAATGTTGATTAGTGGAATTCTTCATGCTTATTTAGGACTTGGATCTAGTTTAATAAAATACTTTTGTTATATTTATTTAGATTATTGTTTAATTTTAATGTATCATTTGATTAGTAAGTTCAATAAAAATTGCATTTAATATTATTTATACATATTTACTACAATGTGCTATGAACAATCGATTCACATCTATCACACTCCGAGATGTAGCATTCCACATCGGTTGGAAAGGGGAACAAAAGTCTCTTTATAAGGGGCTGGATATCTTCCCCTATCGGACGTGTTTTAAACCTGTGATGGAGTATTCTCCCTAAGTAGAGAACAATATCCGATGCGGTTTCCTGCTTGTTACAATTGGTATTAGATCTTGTGTCCTGCCGGTGTGTCAGCGAGGGCGCTGGTCTATCAAGTAGGGGAAGATGTAACATCCCACATCGGTTAGGAAGGGGAACGAAAGTCTCTTTATTAAGGGTTGGATACCTGGCGTGTTTTAAACCTGTGATAGGGGTATTCTCCCAAGTAGCGAACAACATCAATGCGGCTTCCTACTTGTTATATTTTCAACCCACACACACACGACTTGCAATTTAATTCATATTCATAGTTATTGCTTCATATTAGAAATTTTTTATACTATTAATGTTTTTTTAACTAGAGTTTTGATGTCATAATACAGGACCCCGTATGCTTTTGGTTGCTTTTATTGGTTATAAAATAGTTGTAAGAGCAAAGGTCATGTAACTCTTTACATGTATAATTGTTTAGGTTACAATAAAAAGGAAAGACTACTCAATAGTGTTACCTGTGTGGACTAATATAGTAATATGTGTTTTACACCTGCCTACAAATATATTTGATGGTGTTAACAAGATTCTTTGCATCAACCTAATGTTAGCTAGTTATTTACAAGAATATTCTTTTGTTTTACCTTTTTTCATTTGAAATTTTAAACTGCTCATGTTTGAAAAAGAGACTAGATTAAAGAACATATTGAAATGAAAAATAGATTAAAGTGCATAATAACACGGTTGCATTTGCTCAAGATTTACAAAGAAGTGTTAGAGGTAATTTGCTTAATTCTTTCTAAAGATTATTTATCATCTTCAGGGTTGAAACTTAAAGTGCAATGAATGAAGGTGGATGGTTTTGCTATTATTAGATTTTATTCTTATCGTTGAGAGGGGATGGGGTGTAGAGTGTGAGTTTGCTTTCACCTTGACCTGTTGTATGAATTTTATGAAGAATGTAAAGATTTCTAATAATATTGTTCAAATTTTCTTGGGCGGCTAAACGTCAGTCTGCTCAAATAGATGAGTTCTAAAGTATCAAATCACCAAAATAGTCTATTGCAATTTGCACGCCTTCTTCTTGGCAGAATACTTCAAACGATTTTATATTCAGGCTGCCACACAAGCTGCGGTAACATGAAGTAAGCCGGAGCTGACCCACACCCGTAGCAACGCACGGGCATTAATCCCACTATATATATATATATGTATATATATATATATGTATATATATATATATATATGTATATATATATATATATGTATATATATATATTTATATTTATATGTGTGTGTGTATATATATGTATATATATGTATATCTATGTATGTTTTGGTTTCAATGTTATCCCACCATATTTGCCTTAACTCAATAACCTAATTTTAGAGTTGTAATGATACAAAAATAAACTAATCCAACGGTTTCATTAATTAGATTAAAATAACGTTTTCTTATTGCCATTGTTAACCAAGAAGACAAGGATATAATGTCAAAATTACTTTTTTCATTGCACATCAGATTTAAGTTTTTTTCCTTATAAAAATGTAGAAAGAAGATATGGAGAATATTTTATTTAAATGTTTAAAAGATTCTAATTAATCTCCTTTCTCATCTCTCCCAAATTACTACCCAAATTACTACCTTTTAAGCACCATGGATCTACAAATTTTAAACTTTCATCTTTGCGAAACAATTTGAGAAAAAAACATGCGGGAGAAGATTCTTACTAAATGAGGCATTAAGAAACTGGAAAGAAAGAGTAAAGTTTTTAACATCTAAAAAGTTTCATTATCAATTTAGGGGTGAAGAAGCTTTCAAGAACAGAAGAAAACCCCTACTTTTAAAATTTCACCACAAGATTTCGTTTTTATGTATCCCACGAGCTCTCGACAACGACCAAAGTAGCGTAGTCTTGTATGTGAAAAAATGATCGGATCACGCCCGCGTAACGTGGAGGGATAAAGCATAGTTATGATAAAAAAAAAAAGCACAGAGTTTTTGTTACCTTATTTAATTGTGATGAATCATTATCTTATTTCTCACTTTTTGTTTAATTTGTATTATTTTATGTGGTATTTACTTTATTTCTGTTGATTATTGATATATAGACCTACACTTGTATAACAGAGTTTGTTTCTTATAACAACCGACTCAGTTTTAGAATATAGGTTTGATAACCGATTCACTTTTTAAAGCATCGTAAAATACCTTCCTTTAAAATAAAAAGGTATATTATTAATATACCCAATTTATTTTTTTTATCTTTATATCTTTGTATACATACATATAAATACATGAAAAGAGATAAATACAATAAGATGTCTCAATAATATAAATACTTGTTTGTATAAATCAACTTTAAATTTATAGTATTTAAATTTCTTTAAGATAAAAATAAATTTCTTTTATTCATTTACATCTAATCAAGATGGCAATATAGTATTTAAATTTATGTTGTATATCAATATTTATTAAAGTCACTTATTACATCATTCGTTTTTTACATCTAATTTAGTGTGTCCAACAAGTGGACAAATAGTAAGTCTGATTTTAAGTCAAATTTCATTTAGTTGCGTTAAACCTTTGATTGTTAGACAATATTGTGTGATCTAGATTCTTTTGTTAAACCTTTTCTCACTTTAATATAATTATTAGTTAGAAATATGGATTTTAGTAACATGTTTTCAAAATAAACCTGATACGAAACATACCAATATGTCTGGTTTAATATAAATGGACAAAATATACCTACTATACAAAACAATTAGAAACTTAAAACTATCGTTGTATATACATTCGATTCATAGATCTAAAAAACAAACATGTTATGACTCGTAATTGTGCAAGACTCCTTCGTGTTGTAAAGGCGATATGCTTATAAAAGTTGCATTGCTTGGACCGTGATGATCTTGAGGTTGTGAAAATGCAGTAGTACTGCTATAATTCCCACCTGTGAGAATCTTTTGGCATGTGTCTAGTAACGACTGCCTACAAGTTGGACACGAAGAATGTGAACTGAGCCATTTATCGACGCAACGATCATGAAACCCGTGGTTGCATTTAGGTAGTATCTTAACGCGCTCACCTTTAGCAAAATCCCCTAAGCATATAACACATTCCTTCCCCAATCCTGGTAATTGCAACCCATTCCAATAGTTAACTACTGGGAAAGTCTTTAACACCTTTTTCTTGATTCCGGTTTTCGATAACTTTGCTGAGTTGCTTCTTGAGCTAGTGCTGATGTATGACCTGCGTAAACTCATACATCTCATCACACATCTGATGATGGAGTGCAACCCTAAGGAACAAACTAGCGCACACACAAGCACTGATAGAACCATTACCACATCCGAGTCGAAGTTGTTATGACCGGAAGATGGGCTTGATGGCGGTGGAGCCGGAGTTGTTGTCACCGGCGTGACAGTTTGTTGGTTTATATAAATTTGTAGTAGGAGCTTTCTTGACATTTTTGGTTTGTTTAGACTGGATATGAATGATAAATGGAAGACTGATCAGAACATAAATATGCACATATATAAGGTTTGAAGATGTGGGTCCAACACTTTTGTATTTTGATTTTAAGGGCACATTCGTTTAGATTGGACACACACCATGTGTAATATTATCTCTTTGTTTATGTGCATTATTTGATCTCCACTATTCAGATTCTCCACCAAGTTTTGTTTGTATCTTTAATAATGAATTTTCTAATCGAATGCGATATATCCACATTCTCCAATGTAAGGTTACCATGTGAAGATTTTCTTTATTTGTACAATGATGAAATGGAGGAAAAGTTTTTATTATTAATAGGTAAAACTCATAACTTTATGTTATAACCGATAAGGTTTGATCATTTAGACAATGCCAAATAGAAAACAATTTTGAATTCAAGTGACCTTTTGAGAGTTAATGATTTTGTTGTTTGGTTAAATTAGAAAGTTTATACTTTTTATATGGTAATGTTTGGTAAATTTTGTTGTCTTTCCTTCTGTTTAAAAATGTTCGAGTATGACTTAAATCTACAACCTTTAGTATATGAAAATAATTTTTTTTGTAAAGTTTATACTTAAAGACTGATGCAACCAAAGCAACCAAAGAGTTTCCAGCATGCATGCATGCATGAAGTACAGAGTAAAGTTACTTTGAAAGTATTATACAACTCAAAGGAAATAAGATAAGTGTAAAATCATCTAAAGCCAAATGATATAATCTTCTGAAGCCAAAGATGAAGTCCTCCGTAACCAAAGACTGATTTCTTCCGAAGACAGAGAGGACATGCTTTCTCTAATCACCTTTTCATAGTTCAACTTTTTGTTGTCACCTCTAAAGACTTACCAACTTATATGAGTTGGTTAAAAGGTTCATGTTTTTGTGAACTGTAGATTATGGTCATTGCTCTCGAACTTTCTACTTTTGTACCTTTTATCATTTTTGTAATATATTAGGAAGTGAGCTATGGCATATTATAATCAAAAGTCAAAAGACAATCTATCTGCCTTTTGACTATACATTGATCTTGTTGTCTAGATTAGTGTTTTCGCTTGGCTTTTAAAGTATAGTGTTGGATCAAGTAAGGCTGGTGAAACTAAAACCAAACATTTAGATAATTTCAGTACAACTAATGAAAAACTTCCGAAGACAAATGAAGTCCTTCTGAAGGCAAATGCTGAGTATCCGAAGCTTATGTCTGAAGAAGCTTCCGAAGGAAAACTCCAACTTCTGAAGACAAAGTCTTCCTTCTTCCAAAGTTCAACACTTAGAACAAAGCAAGTCAATGACTTCCGAAGTATAAAGACCTGAAGAAAGCCTCAAGCCTCGGAAAAAGTAGCTTCTTCCGAAGTATAAGTGGCTTCGGAAGAACTTGTTCTTCCGAAGCCAATTAACCTTCGGAAGAACCTACAATGAACCAATGGACATAAGTATGGTCCTTCTGACACTACGCTACAAATCTCTAAGATACAGCATGGTGCTTTTACCACTCCCATGTAGTTGACCATACTTTATTAATTGTTTATCTTTTATTAGTTAGTACAGTTACTAACTATAGTTGGTGACAAAAGGTAAATCATAGACATGTCATGACTATCATATCTTATATAATATTTTATCTAGTATAGCTTGTCTTTAGCAATATAGTATTTGTTTTAGTCATAGGTTCCTAGTTGGTATCAAAGTATATCCGACTGTAGGTGATAGTATATATAGTTTCTCATGGTAACTCATGTAATATGCTTGTAAGAGTCTTGTAATCCTTTGAGTTGAGAAGTAATACATAAAAGTATCTTGAAATTATCCTCTTGTGTTCTTAGTTACTTAGTATATTATTATCAACTTTTAGAGGGATTCTGCATCATCTAACCGAGTGTGATTAAGTGAGTTTGAAAGAAAACAAGTGTGTAGTGACACAAACCGATCCTGCATATAGCTGGTTGTAGGATGTAGTATAAAGTGTCTTAAGTACTTGTATTATTTTGGTGTTTGGTAACACTTGTAAAAAAACTTGACAACAATATGCAATATTATTAAAAACCAAATATTATCATGTTTTTGTTCTTATCTTTGTTTTGTCTCATACTTGTGTTCTTATCATCAATAACGTCTAAAACCCGGTTCCATATTTGATCTGCTAAGTGTTCTAAGTGTTTCATCATTGTGAAACTGATTGTATTGACCTTCCTTAACGGTCCTACACTATCACCGACGGGAATTTCCCTAACATCCTCGTCGAAAATTTTTCAATACAACTCTGACGGAAGCCAGTCCAAAATATTTTTAAATTATTTCGTTCAATAAAATTAAGTTCATATGTTCATAACCTATCATACATTTATCGACGATTGAATCCATAAGTAGCAAATGATCCCTCGTAGTGGCGTTAGGTTTGATTTATGACGAGTTGTCCAGTAGTTGTTTCTAATTGAAACCACCAAAAATTATGGACTTCCAAAAAAACCCATTTAAGCACACTTTTTTATCAAATAATTACCGATTTAAATGATTAACTTTTTCAAAAAATAGCTTTTGTCGTGCTTGTTTGGTCTCTCAAATTATTAAAGGGCAATGTTTTGGTATTTATAAAGTATGGGAGATCATTGGAAGCTCGATCATCATCAAAATCCCCTTCTTTTGTTGTGTTTTCCAAAGTGTTTTTTGCTACGTGGACCAGATGGTTTCTTAATACATGCATCGAAGGGTTTACCTATGCGTGCAATGAAGGGTTTTCCAATTCATGAACTAGAGGGTTTTCCAATTCATGAACTAGAGGGTTTTTAGGTTCCTCTACGAGAGGGTTTTTTAATTTCTTATACAATGAAGGTTTTTTTTCGGTAAGTCCAGCGAAGGTAAATTTTCAATTGAGCAAATTTAACTGCGTCGATATTCAATTTAGGGCTTTTTAAAGAAGTTAATGATAGCAAAACAGATAAACACATGATGATATTTATAGGGTTGTAATATAGCCTTTGAAATATTTAATATTATGTATAATAATACTAGTAGTAGTAGTAAAAATATTTTTGTTGATGTTGTTGTTGTTTGTATTTTCTAAATTAATGTTTTAGTTTCCGTGAAATAGGGACGAAAGCCAAGTTTCCAAACAAACCAATTGCTTGATCTATATGAATGACCATAACTACTGAAAATGCGCTCATCATATTCGCTTGATTTGTCTGAACAAGAAAGATGGAAAAAAAATTAATTCAAAGAATGAGGTGGATGGACATGGATGGGCATTAAATTGAATGAAAGATGGTAGATTAAGTCTTTGAGTGATTAGAATATATTTAAGATAAATAATCAGAAAATAATGTAGATTATTGTAACATTTGACCTGTTTGAATTGTAAAACCGATTTCGTTCGTATCAATCGTTTAAATAAATTCATTATTTAGTTATTTAATTTATTTTTGTGTTTAAATACAATATTGTATCATTTATTCAATTTAAGAAATACTATATAATTAATTACACGATTGGTTCATGTGCTTTGCTTATTTGTAGTATTGTCCCAACTTTTGAGAAATTGTAGGTTTGTTCCCAACTGTTTCCTAACTTGTAATACTATTAGTACGTAACATTAACTTCTATTTAGTTTCTTAGTTAAGTGAGTATAAAATGACAAATATACATGTAAGGTTTACACTTAAAGGCTCATGCAATCAAAACAACAAAAGAGCTTTTAGCATGCATGCATGAAGTGCACAGTAAAGTCACTTCGAAAGATTTACACTACTTAGAGAAAATATTCTAAGTGTAAAATATTTCGAAGCCAACGATGAAGTCTACCGAAGATTCAAAGACAAAGTCTTGCGAAGTTAAAAGACTGAAGACTGG
>BJCM01159110.1:0-23680 GCA_018326385.1 Flaveria bidentis
GGCGGATTCTAATGGATATAATTAAAAATTAAGAAAACTAATTTTTCACCTTGATCATTTTAATCTAAGGTTTAGATTAATTAGTAGTATTTTAGTAATTTAATTAAAGTTTGTGAATGTTTAATAAGACCTTAAGGGTATAATTAGAAGAAAACAAAATAAATAATTTAGTAACCGTCACACATAATTAAAATCTTCCTAAATTTACTTAAATCTTTTCTATTTCCTCTCACATCTCTTCTATTTTGAAAAAAAAGATTAAAAAAAATCAAATTTATTATTTATTATTTTTAAAACGACTGATTAGTTTGAACTTTTTTCAGTTGACGTATTTTTTTATAAGTTCATTTACGTATATGTAAGTAAGTCGCATTTACGTATATGTAAGTAAGTCGCATTTACGTATATGTAAGTAAGTCGCATTTACGTATATGTATATAAGTTGTATTTGTGTCTACGATCCTGTTGAATATAACCTACATTTATGTATATGTAGGTCACATTTACGTATATGTTCCTATTGAATAAAGCCCACATTTATGTATATAAATTTGCATACTAGTTACATATATGTAGCCAATAACCACCACCTATTACAAGTAACATGTAATTTACATGTGTTATGATCCAATAATAACCACCTGTTACATATACGTACTTGTTACATGACTAGTTATCAATACATAGCAACATGTTGTCATATGTAAATTTTACATATATGTAAACATAGGTTTACATATATGATATATGCATACATAATATTTACTTATATGTAAACATAATTTTCACAAAATATTTTAGAATGAAAAGATAGGGAAGAAGGGCTGATAAATTTGGAACTAAAAATTTTCTTGATACGTATATGTAACTACAAATTATCTATGTGTAAAACTATGGTTTCGTATTATGTAACTCGATGTAATCTATAGTGTAAATATGTAAATCATACTTACATATATGTAACCCACGTACGTAACTTACGTATATGTAACTCATGTACGCAAGTTGCTAATACACCAAGAACACATATTAGTATGTGTTTTATATATATAAAAATCACATGATTTTGTCCATAACTTGATGTGATTAGTTAAAAATCACGATGAAAACAAATATAAAGATCACAAAAAATCAATATTTTAAAATAATATAACATTAACTTGAACTTTAAAACCTTGACTTTGTTTCTCACCTACCAAGCGATACTGGAATAAATCTCGTGATCAAGAGCAGTATTCGAGATTTTGTGATTACAATAAAGATTATTCGAGATTTTGTGATTACAATAAAGATTAAACAATGAATCCATAAAGATATGAGTTCATTGATTTAGTGATCCATGAATTTCTATCCAAAATTTTAAATGGATTTAGAGATTCAATTTTGAGATACATGAGTTCATGGATGATTTAAAGAGAGAAAGAGAATAAAACGTGAATGATAAATATTTAAGGGATTATAATTACCAAAATTAAAGGATGTTATAATTATTCAAGTATCCTTTTAAATAAATAAAAATGTTTTAGTTTTAAAAATATACGATTAGTTTAATTTGGTTTTCATGGTTTTCAATTATAAGGGTGCTTTTTTCATTTGATCATTCTTTTATATATATATATATATGTATGTATGTATGTATGTGTATATATATATATATGTGTGTGTGTGTATGTATATTGTGACATCCTACACATATCCCACATCGACCGTGGACATGAGAAATTCTTGGTTCATAAGGAATGTCCGGTCTCTAATATCAACAACGCGTTTTGGGCGTATTGGCTGTGGATGAGATGAGAACTCCATATTTAAGCGTGCTCAGGTGGGAGCAATCCAGGAATGGGTGACCTCCCTAGAAAGTTTTCACTCGGACAACCAAAAGCAAATCCTTAAGATCCTCGTGGGCAAAGCGGACAATGTTGATGGTGTGAGAGGGCGGGTGTTACATATATATATATATATGTGTGTGTACATATGTATATTATAAATAATATTATGTTTTATGCGTAAAGAACATGTTAGATCCTATCCTTACAACCACCTCAAGGTGGTCTAGTGGTAAAGCATCAAGAAATGAGACGTAGGTTTGATCCTTACAAGATAAACATTTTAAGGTGGTGAGTCCACGGCCAAAAGCTGAAACCCAGGCCAAGGTTGAGCCCAACATGACGTGGGACTACAATTGGAGTTCAAAACACACTCCTTGATTGTGGATCAATCCATAAACCACATCACCTTCTGTGAATTTGTGAGACCAAAGACCAGAGTATCACAAACCACTTAATGAGTTCAAAAAGAATTGTTTTTTAGATCATATCCTAAAATATGACTATCAATGGATTACCATTTTCGTAAAAATTGATAAAACTGAATCTAAAGGTTGATGAGATGCTTGTATCCAGGCTTGAGAGTATACCCTAAAATCTTATACTCAACTATCACCAAACTGTCATTTTCAAAGATAAAAATAAAAAGAAAATTGAATCTAAAGAGATGAATCAGTACATTATTATTAATCAGTTTTTTTTTCCAAAAAGGCCAGAGCAAATATAATAAAAACATGCCGGTGAACACCAAAAGTATTTAGACGTCAATAACAGTTATAGGCTAAGATGTGTTCTAATTTAATTTGATAGTTATATATTACCTAAATTTATTAAAATCTTACTCTAAAAATACTGACAACCGTTTTCCTATTAAAAAAACAAAAACAGCAGACCATATAATTATTTAGTTTATGATTGCATTTATTTTACACAAAAAATATCCTCTTATTCATGTTATCGGTTATTTATTGTACATAGCACCATGTCAGAGTTTATTAGTACCAGGAGGTACCACTTGTTACGTAAATAAATAAACAAATATATAGATTCACACTCAAAGTTACGTATATACTTGAGTATAGATATAGATTATCAAATCATTAAACTATTGTGCATGTCTTGTCCATTTTGCCGCTCAAAATGTGTAGGAAAGAAAATATTTTGTTAGTAACATGTGTTTTATATGAATGGATCAATGTCCAAAATGGAGCATGTTGTAGGCCCAGACTGAACCATAAAGACCCACCCAGACCCAAACCCTGATGGCCTGGTGGTCGATCTTTCTCTAAAACTATAACTATGCAAGCTTTGGGCTTAGATTCATCGAATCATTCAACTTTATAATCAATCACTCAACACGTTTCTACGGTTTCTTATTAGCAGACAACATCTGGTTCAATATTTTCAACGACGAACCACACATGGTAACTTAAAAGCTTGATATTTTCATATCCTCTTTTGGCAGAATAATTTATCTTCAACGGTTGGAAATAAAATAAGGTATTTTTCAACTTAATCGTTTCCTGCAAATTAAAACACAATAAACGCAGATGGTTCATTACAACACTATTTTAATCGTTGCAACCATAAAGCCAGTACAAGCCACCTACTATAGCAAGCTCGTGTGCATTACCAAACAAAAGCGGCACTAGGGTGCGTAAACAACCACCATTTAGCCGTCTCAAGTTTAAGATGTTTTGGCTCTCAAAGATATCTGAAGCCACAAAACAAAACTAGTCCCGTTACCATTTACTAATTCACGTTTCCCTCCTTGAGGTTTCCTTTATGCAACCCATATTCTTTAGCTTTACCATCCACAGTTCCTTCAATTCCCTGTTGTGCTGACCCAGCAAGGCTACTGCATCTGCATAATTACCTACACGAACAACATTCTGCAAGTCATTCATTACTTCAATCAACATTTGTGGGAGTTCAAACTAAAAGCTATCTGAATAACTATATAGAGCTATATCACTTTACGTGCTAATTAAAAGTGTAGTATGTATCTTGAAGTCGATCTCTACAAGTAAAATAAAAGAATACAATTCATATGCAAAAACAAAATACAGTTTTTATCGTTAAAAACTAAGATATATTCTTTAAAAACATATCACCGTCTTTCACTTCATCTTTATTTTTATCTTCAAATTATCCTATGAATACCCGGCCTTGAGATTGTAACTTCATGTGGCGACCACAAACGAAACAAAACGTTTAAACTAATTACGTGGCTCGATTTATTTACAAGAAAAAGAAAATGCATAAAGGGGCAACAACCACGTCCATTTCATACTTTAGAACATGGATGTCACAATTTCCTTTAATATATCAAAGAATTGTGGATGCAATAATTCTGCCAATAATAAAAATCAATATATTAAACAATCATATTACATCTTACATAAGTAACATGGTAATAATGTATTAAAAATATATTCTTTAATTTTAAGAGGAAAAAAAAGGAATGAAACTAGGAGGAAAAAAGAAAGAAATAAGAATGAAAAGATACAGTATAATGCGATTTGATTATTTTGTGTTTAAAATTATTAAAAATGCCCTCTTTATTCTTTTCATTTTATTCTATTTAATAAAAAAAATACACAGACACAGAAAAAAAAAAAAAAAAAAAAAAAAGTCGGTTTGTTTATTTCGGTTGAGAGTGAGTAGTGAGTAGTGAGTAGTGATTAGGTTAGGTTAATAAATAAGAAAGAAGAAGGAAGAAAGGGGAAGTTTCCATAGGATTCTTTCTTTCTTGCAACTCGACCCTTGAGTTTTCTCATGTAAGTCTCCTCCCTCTTCTCTTTCACTCTTCATTCTTCAATCTTCAATCTTCAATCTTCAATCTTCATCACAGTGCCTTATGATAATCATATCCTCTTTTCGATATCTATTAGGGATTCGTTTATGTTTATCCTAAAGTTAGCTAGGGTTCGTTATCTTAGATGATTTTGTGATTCTGTTGCGATCACTTTTTCAGTTGTCTGTTACTTGTTGATAAATGAAACTGAACCTTAATATCACTTCTTAGGTATCTGCTCAACTTGTTTGTAACCTAAACGAAAACACTAACGAAATACACTGAGATTTACTTTTATATGAAGCTCGAGCTTAAAAGGCTACTTTCTGTGAAAATTCGTGTAAGAGATACCACCACAATTCAGATGCAAAGACTGGCTTACTTCTCTTATCACGCTCATCAATTTGGAAGTAACACATGTCATCTGTATAGGAGAACAATCAATATTACAGCTGTTTTAGCAATCTACTTGAAACATTGATTGTCCTATTAGAGCAAGTACCTTTTGTTTTAGGTATTTTGGCAATAAAGCAGTTACATATATCCTGGTTTTTTTATTTCTAAAATTATATATTATGAGCTTCTGTTTATGTCATCTATAATATACAATACATAGGGTATGAGTTCAACTGATTTACTCTTATTTGTTGTGGGATTACTCTTTTTGAATGCCTAACTTTATGCATTTCATTATTCATTCTCCCTGTAATCATGAGCAGATTAGCAACCTAACATTTTCCAGTATGGCTGACACCCCAAGCGCTGACTTGTTGGAATTCCCACACAAGGACAACCGTAGATTTTTACATGCAGTCTATCGTGTTGGTGATCTTGAGCGCAGCATTAAGTACATTACCCATCTCAACAGTTCCATCATTCACAGAATATACTATTAGGATATCCGTCTCTTCTTACCTCTTTTATAATTAGATTTTACACAGAAGCATTTGGGATGAAATTACTGAGGAAAAGGGACGTGCCAGAAGAGAAGTACTCCAATGCCTTTCTTGGATTCGGCCCCGAAGAGTCAAACTTTGCAGTGGAGCTAACATACAGTATGTTTCTGAATATTTCAAATATCTTGTTTCTACCATGTTCTTGTGTTGATGGTTTATGTTAATGTACAGATTATGGAGTTGATAAGTACGATATAGGAACCGGGTTTGGACATTTTGCAATTGCTACCGCAGATGTATGTGTAACATTACTAGATTCAATCTTAACTTTATTGATCCTTTAAGTGCTAATTGTGTTTTCTTTTTTGCTAGGTTTACAAACTTGCGGAAGACATCAAGGCAAAAGGTGGGACCATCACAAGGGAGCCAGGCCCAGTTAAAGGTGGAACGAGTGTAATTGCTTTTGCTAAAGACCCGGATGGTTACCTTTTCGAACTCATTGAACGCCCCCACACTCCTGAACCTCTTTGTCAAGTAATGCTTCGTGTTGGTGATCTCGATCGATCCATCAAGTTTTATGAAAAGGTGATATGTTTATTGTATGATTTCTTGACATATCTAATGGACTTATTCATGTAATGTTGATTTAAAGGTCTAATTTTGCGCAGGCATTGGGGATGAAATTGTGCAGGAAAATTGATAGACCAGAACAAAAGGTACACCTCTGAATTATGAGACATTTCAGTTTTCACATATGATTCTAAGTCACTAGAGTCTAAAACGGTTTTTGTTGCCACAACCTAGTACACATTGGCAATGATGGGGTATGCTGAAGAAAAAGAAACGATTGTTTTGGAGCTCACATATAATTATGGTGTAACCGAATATACCAAAGGAAATGCTTATGCACAGGTGAACCTCGTACATTGAGTTGATTAATTTGTTCCCTTAGTTCCTTGTTTTGTCTTTATCCATCAAGTTTAGGTTTAAGATGTCAAATAATGGTGTTTATAGGTTGCAATCAGTACGACTGATGTTTATAAAAGTGCTGAGGTGGTCAACCATGTCATCCAAGAGCTTGGTGGAAAGATAACCAGGCAGCCTGGCCCACTTCCTGGGATCAGTACTAAAATCACCTCTTTCCTTGATCCAGATGGTTGGAAAACGGTAAAATCATATCCATAGATTTATTTATATTATATGGGCGGGTCTTAGAATTGGGTGGGGCCTGCAACATAGCTTTCCTGATCTAAGCCTCATATGATGTTGATATGCACACTAGTTCACACAGCTATTAGTTTGTTTGAATTCAAAAGGTCAAATTGTAACGTTTTCTTTGGGCATGACAGAGTAGACCTTCATGTTTGTTATTATGGTTAACTTTCATCTGCTGTTTGATTGTAGGTGCTGGTTGATCATGAAGACTTTCTGAAAGAACTTCACAATAAAGAGTAACTTGTTAAATATGGTATCATGCAGTTGAGGATGCAGATGTTATGAATAATAAAGTTGCGTGCCATTTATTTGGCAAAGAACATCTATCTATATGTAATATAAACCTGTAGAATGGGTGATTATTACATGTAATGAGACAGCTGGTGTGACTTTTGGATACTAAATAAGAAATAAAAATAAATCCTTTTATGAGTTTTTCCTTTAGTTCATCAGGTAAAAAGGGTATGACTCGATTTATGATACTGATGATGAGGTTTTCTTAGGGATTTAATGGATATGACAATGACTAGAAGTATTCTGTACTTTGAAGGATCTTGAAACTTCAAAGGAGGTTTGTTACTAATTCTATTTGCATTTTACAGAATGTGGTTCTTGGATTTATGTTTACAAAGGTGAGAATAAACGAAAGGTGGTCATGACAACAGAAAAATAACTTTGATTTCCCACCGCGCACCCTTTGTTTTTTGACTGCCCAGAAAAAATATATACTCTATCTGTAACGCTAGAATTTGCATCTTGGATCAACATCTGTTTTTAAGTGCGTCTTTGTTGTTCAAGAGTAGAATGCATCACAACTCCCAAGTGTTAGATTGCTTGCTTAGTCATGCTTGGCTTGTTAACAAATATATTCATTCTGATTGGAAATCTGATGACCCCAAGTGAGATGAAACCTAAATGGTTTCTTCTAAAATGTCTAGTCTATATATTTCTACTAGCGACACTACAATGTGTTTGAAACTTAGAGATTAATCTCAAGATATATCCTGCTTTTACCAGAGTTGCATAAAGAATCATTTTTCACTGACGCGTGTTTAATCAAGGTTCATCTTTAGTGGGTAGGCCATCCTTATTTGACGTATCATCCGCAGCGGGTAGTGGATCCTTGATTGACTTAACATTTGGAGATCGTAGCAGATCCACAGTTGACGTATCATCTTTAGGGCATAGCGGATAGTGTTTAATCAAGGTTACCCTTCATCTGGGTCGGAGGGAGGCTGTATGTTCACAATAGCCAATTTGTTTAATGTAATCTCAACTTATTTCATATCAACTAATGCATTAGAAGATAATAGTGTGTCAAGAATTAAAAAACGCCCACTAGCAAGCATGTAAAGAGGAAGTGATATACAACGATATGAATCGGACTTTAAATGAAATCAGATCTATCACATAATAAAACCTTAAAAGAATTAACATGTTATAGAAAAGGAATTTGAGATTTACAGATTCCATTCTTTAAGTATTAGCACTACTTCATTTCTAGATATCCAAATGTGTTTTCACCATCGTAGCTCATGTACAGTAACCCGTCATCATCCTTGTTTTCCTTGTAAATTGCAGACATCAAAGCAGCTGTTAACATTCAGAAAGTAATAGGAAACATGAGTTATTCATCAAGAAGGATTATTACAAGCTCCACAGAGGTAGCCTTGCTTCACCATGGCTCATTATGGGTTGAAAAACTTGGGCAAAACTAAGCTCAAGTATAATGAATGGTAATGGACAGGATAATAAAGAAATGGCTCTCACTGGATGAACTTCAAAGAATGAAGATGCACACAAAGATTTGAAATGCATGGAATTTTCTTTCGATGTAGGTGATGTTGTTTTGCCAACCCAGCCTTATCGATAGAGGAGTCTCGCCAAAAGACGTTATGAGATGCTGTCTCGCGGGTTTTTTGGACCTATTATATCGTTCTACAGGTACCCACCACACCCATAATTCCTCTCCCGGTTATTGAAAAGTGGGAAATCGGCAAAACTACTCGTAGCAGTATTATTAGAGGTTGTTTCTTTTGTTGCATAACTGCTTGTAGCAGAAGTATTAGAGGTTGTTTCTTTTGTTTTGTTTTCTATCAAGTTTATTACCAGTATTGTTCTTTGTAGTGAAGTCTTACCTGCTCGAATTGGAATGCATCTGTTCTTTATTTTCAGCAAACAAACAACTGACTTTTGTGTTGTATCAAAATGAAATCATAGCTCAACCACAAGATGTGTAAATCTTACTTATGTGTGTGTGTTGTATATATATATTCAGATAGACAAATATCATTTGTTTGGAGGGAGTATTAGCCGTACAGGTTACAGTTAGTTCCCAAAAAATATTCTATTCGACATCGTCCTGAAAGGAATACATAATATGAAGCTTGATGATCATGCTAACGCATCAGCACCTGCAACAATTTCCAAAATCTCTCCTGTAATCTTAGCCTGCCGCTGTCGGTTGTAAACCCTCGACAAGTTCTTCTTCAACTCTGAAGCGTTATCTGTTGCATTATTGCAGTCATTCTTGCTGCAAGCTCACTTGCTAATGACTCCTGTAGAGCCCTCAAGATCTGACTGTTCAAATAAAGTGGCAACAACGCATCAAGAATCTGAACTGGGTCTTGTTCGAATTGCAAGATTGGCGAAAAGTCCAGGGTTTCGGCCCTGATCACATCTCGTTCCATGGTCAACTTTCCCTCTTTAGTAGTCAGCCTAAAGAACTCGTCTTCAGCAGCATCAACACAAACTCCGTTCATGTCACAAATCTCCCCCTTAGGTGATAGTGGAAGTAAAGTATGAATCACCGGATCGGATTTTACTAAAGACACAAACTTTGTGTACAAGAGCTCCACTTTATCGACTTCTTCACTTACAAACAGCGAAAAGACATCGTCTGCAATCGCCTGAGCTTCTTTTGCAGTCGGAAGATTGCTTCCGTCAAGAAACTTATCCACCGGAATGGACGGTCGCCACAGGAAATATGAATTACCCTTTTTGCACACACTGATCACAACGTAATCAAGACCAAGAGTCTTAAGTTCCTTGATTCTTGCTTCAGCTTTTTTCAAGATGAAATTGTTGAAACCGCCGCAAAGGCCACGATCTCCGGTGACCACCACGAGCGCCACCTTCTTCACCGGCCGGATATTCGTTAAGGCCTTAAGGGGACGTCAACATATTTTGTTTGAAGCTGCTCGTTGATGCTGTAAAGGACCTCAACTAGTGCTTCCGAAAAAGGTCTTGCATTCAAAACAGCTTCTTGAGCTCTTCTAACTTTTGCAGCTGGCACAAGCTTCATTGCTTCAGTGATATTCTGTGTGCTCTTCACCGATTCGATACGAGTGCGAAGCTCGCGGAGGTTGCAATGGATTGAAGAAGAAGATGATGATCTAGAAATCGCATAGTTGGAATTTGATGGGTTTGAACTAGGAATCGGAAGTGGGGTGATGAAAGATTTGAAAGAAAGGGGTGACGATGAATCAAGTGATGATTTTGAAGACACCAACATTGTCAGATTTGAGCAAGACATGATTGTTGATTAACAATGGAGGCAATGTGTGGGGTGAAGAGTTATTGTTTCTTGAAGGAAATCTTATCTTTTTCTTGTATGGTGATTTTGGGTGGATGCAGAAGATCATCAAGAGACCCCACTAAATTCTGTTATTTATTCTGTCTGTAAGTTCGTCTTAGTCTACACCTTCAACTAGCGGTTATGCCATTGAAATCTTGAAAGATTAGCCCTTGATGAGCTCCCCACAAAATCTAGTATTTGTATATATATTTATGCTTTTGTCACATCAAGTAGAATTTAGGTTTGAAGAAACTTGGTACAATTTAAGCTGAATGATGTACAAGTTTCTAAAGGAATTTGACAAAATACTGAATTTCTTGAACCACACACATCATGTATACTTTTGGGCTTTGGCACAATATGATAAGGGAAGCTCGGTGCTAAACCAAATGCAAGGTAGACACCTTATTCTCTAACCAAGCCAATGCAAAGTACAAAAATCTGGCATGAGGATATACCCTTTTCTAAATAATATGCTCACAATATGATATATGGATATATATATATATCCAATAATATATAATGACTGTATTATCTTTCAATTTCGTCACTCATTACAAGGATAATTAGAAATATCCTTATGAGAGAACATCCCTTCACACAGTCAAAAATCAAGATCCAGAAGGTAGAATAGTTGGTATTTTTGTCTGTATCTGGTGTAAATGTAGAATATAGTCCACGTAACCATTTAAAAGAACTCTCCTTCTGCAATGTAAAACTATGTCCATTGGGAATGCTACGGCAGTGGAAATTCAGAGCTGTTAAGTTTTCATAGCAATATGGCCATTTGAATCTGTTACCATATTAAGCTCCAGAGTAAGTGATTAGAATAAGAACCTTGTTTCTATGGATATCCTCATACTGGAAAACTGGAGTTCCAGATACAGAATATAGTCTACGTACAAAAACTGGGAAGTTACCATCTGCACATTTACTTGTATATACATTCAATATAATATAATATAATATAATACAATATAATAATATAATATAATATAATATAATACAATATAATATGAGTAGGATGTTACTGGGTAAGTATGTTTGTCTGTAGATATTCCATCCAATCACAAACAGGGATCAAAGGTCAAATCTTATGCTTCCCAATTAATGGACCAACAATTGTATCGTATGTTTGACCATCTGGGATCACTCCTTTAACCACCAAATTATCATGCAATTCGATCAGCTCCTCCGGGCTAATCTTCTTATGACTATTCCTAAGAAGAATTGTATATGTAATAGAATCAGGTGTCAACCCTTGAGTCACCATCATCTCCATAAGTTCCTTCGCTTCTTGAATTGATCCAAACTTGCAGACAAAGTTCATTAGTATATTGTATGTGACTTTATTCACTAATTTCCCGTCTTCTTGCATTTGAGAAAACAAATTCAACACTTCATCAACCTTCCAATTCGCACAATAACCGTTTAATAAGCTGTTTAAAGTCACAACATCAAGCAAGCTTAATTTCTTCAACTCATCTACCATAATCTTGGCAACATCTATAGAAACGTTCTTAGACAAACCATCTACAATGGAATTATAGATAATTAGATTCGGTTTCTTTCCCATCTTTATCATATCATCATAAACACGAACTGCATCCGATATATGCCCTCGTTTACTAAATGCATCAATCATAGTACCGTATGTGACTGTATCCGGAGTGAGCCCACTATCAAACATATCATCAAGAACTTGTTTGACCTTTGAAACAGAGTCATTACCACTTCTAAAGAGATAATAAACAAGAATATTTTCCAAGAAACAATCTTTATCCACAAGATTCTTCCCCACGAGCCATTTATGGTAACCAAGAGCTTCATTCAAAAACCCATTTCTAGATAGCCCCTTAACCAATATAGAATTAGTGAATTTATCAAAGCAAACATTAGTTTTTATCATATGCGACAACAGAACAGAAGCTGTGGTAGTATCCCCTCCAAAGTAAAGCCAATGAATTATCGAATTATAGATGACATTATTAGGAATTAAACCGTTATCCACCATATGAGAACACAACCTAAATGCTTCATCCGTACAGCCTTTTCTCAAATACCCATCAACCAAAGTCCCGTATGTCCTTAAATTTGGTTCAATGCCCATTTCCTTCATTTCATCCCTGAGGCTTTCTGTGGTTTTCATGTCTCCCAACTTGCAATACCCGTTAATGAGACAGTTAAAGGTAACCGAATTAGGCGTAACGAAACCCATTGACAGCATTCCCATCTTCCTAAAAAACTTTAACCCTAAAGCAACATCACCCATTCTACAAGCACCATTGATAATCATATTGAAAGTAACCACATTTGGATATACTCCACCTTTCAACATTCTGTAAAACACACTAATGGCTTCATATAAAAGCATTTGTTTACACAAGGCGTGTATAACCAAATTCATGGTATAAACATTCTCTAGGTAGCCATAGGCAATCATTTCTTTGTACTTTGTCCAAAAACGATCGATGTCGTTGGACCTTAAAAGATGATTCAAAAAGTTGTTCCAAGCATGAACTGAAACACCAAAATCCTTGTCCGTCCTCAATTTGATGATTACTTCATAAGCAGAGTCGGTGCCGGTAAAAAGTGTAGTAGCCCTAACCAGTGCATCAAAAACATGAGGGGATGAAATGTGAGAGTCATAGGTATTCCATAGTCCTTCCAGAAGGTGTAGATGAGAATAATGCATAGTTTGCATCAAGTTATGGATCAAGTGTAATGCGTGGTGGTATCGTCTGCAGGCAGTGAGAACATGTATCAATATACAAACACAATCTAGTGATGGAGAAAAGATGTTTTGGTGTCCAAGGAGACTGTTGTAGAACCCTAAAGCCAAGTCTGGTGAATTCCGAAACTCCAAAATGACGCGAATGACAGTTGAGTTGGTGAGATGGGAAGAGAGCAAGAAATCCCATCTTCTTCGCCTTAAATTGGCACAAATGGAGTAAAAGATAATATCTTGAGGATTTGGGTGTTTGAAATGCTTACCCAGGTGGAGACTCCGCGCAAAAAGATGACTTGTTTTGCTGGAGAACAAATTGAGAAACATAATATGAGACGATACAAGCCACTGACCTGACCACTCCTGTCTCCTTCTTTTGCTTTGGTTTGTCTGCAGATGGAAGGAAATCTTCTTCACCCCAAGCCCTAAACGGCTAAACCCTTATGAGACGAAATTTGGTTTGAAATAATACAAAGTGCCGCTTAATTACAACCACTTATTTCATATTACACACAATTGATCGAATAAGCAACCCCAAGCACCTGTGAATTGTGATTGGTGCATCATAAATCAAAATGCAACATGATGAACTAAATGTGGAGTGGATGAGCGTTTGCAGGTACTATTACACTCTTGATGTTATGTAGATGAAGCTTTTGCCAGTTCTTAATCACTTTTGTATTAACAAGTTACGTTCATGTGTCAGTGACTTATAATTCTACTTAAGCTGTAGTTGAACCACTTCACCTCCTGCACAATTTGGAACCACTTCACCTCCTGCACAATTTGGAACCACTTCACCTCCTGCACAATTTGGAACCACTTCACCTCCTGCACAATTTGGGCTTGTTGACTTAATACACGGGCGAGCCCTTCCGTCTAGGATACTCAAATCCACCATGGCCTCCACACTTGTGCCACCCAAACCAATCTTAATTTATATCCACTTTTCCCTCAACCACGCCTTATGAACCATTTCCAGCTTAAGCTATACATTCTAAAGTGCTCATCAACAACAAATCACAACCCTTAATAAATTTATACCAACACTTAATGCTGCTCACTCATTTAGCTATATGTTTTTATTATTATTAGCAGTATAAATTGTTATAAATAATAAAATATAAACAAAACTACATATATAACTTAAGTTATAAACAATAAAAAAGTTAAATCAATTATTAATTATACGAATCTTAAATCTTTGAGAAACAAAAAACATTGATGTTTATAATTCGTTATTTTCAAAGTAAAGAATTGGGGTGCTCAAGTGAAGGTGGGTCAATCTCAGAAATCATAATAATCTAAAACTGAAGTATCCCAGTAAATATACAATAAAATCATTTAAACAACAAATAATTTCTTACAAGATAAATTAATATACGCTCAATTAGTACAAACTGATTATTCTGATACACAAAAGCCACAGATCCATCAAACAACCAACTGATTTAGACACCTTTGACCGATTCAAGTCAACCCATGGTTTATACTATCACCTTTTCCGACAAAATTTCTCAGATATTTTGCATCAGCCGAACAATAGTTCCTGAGTTTGCAGCTCAGGGCACAAATTAGCCCCACTTGGAAAGATGTGGTGGTTGTGTAGTGAGGGCAGGGTGATTTCTTGATCTTATGATTCTATTTGTTTGCATTTTATGTCAACTACGAGATGGCGAACGTGAGGTGCATACCATTTTACTCGTTCTACATGCTCTACAGAGACATCCCAATTACAACCTGCAAATCACAAGAACATTCAGATTTTTTAAAACAAATGTGGGGATGCATGCTTTCTTACCTTCGGTTCTTGAAATTTCTTTGATGGATATTGAAACTTGTTCTGTCCACGAGTCTTCTTCAGAGTCCTTCACATTTCCATGCACATGCAACACCCCACCCGTGTTCCTGTAAAGCAACCCATTAGAGACAAAACAGACTAAAAGTCAAACTCACACAAGGAGACTAGTGGTACAAGTTTGTTTCAACTTCTAACGTAAAACTATAAAAGATGATGATACATAAATATAAATCAACTGTTGGAACTGACATGAAAACCTAAAGTGCTTTGTATCAAGTTGGAAGTTATAATTAAGTCATATTGACTTTGAGTAGCCAAAAATGTATGATATGGTATATAAAGGTTATGATATTTTCCTGATCAAAATGCTTTTTATATCTTGGCAAAGTAATGAAATTACCGTAATGCCCTTACAGCAGTTCCCCAACTACCCTCGCTTGATGGCAGCAGACCAAGATTGACTCGATTAGCAACTCCCTGGCAAAGAATAAGTCAATTAGTGGAATACAATTCCTCTTACAAAGTTATTTTTTGACCTGTAGCCAAACCAAATGAATTTCATGAAACTTAATCCATTCACGGTAACAGAAATGAAGACCAGCTTAAAGTGTTCAGAAGATATGTATAAGAGACTGGAGTTAATATTTTACTAAATGCTGAATTACAATGGAGGGGAAACCTAAATACAAAGGTAAGAAGCCCGAAACCATAAAGAAACCTAGGCCCATGGGCTAAACGCAACAAAACCCTGATAATAATTAACAATATACAAGAACGAAAATAGTGTTGAACATTGAAAGCAATTCGTTTTAATTCATTTGTTGAGAAGTAATACATTTGATCCTCTAAGTAAAAGAGGGCAATTACTAGATAAAAAGAGGATAGTTACTATCCTCCATCAATTCCAACATATTTCTTGAAACAACAAAAAAAACTCCCACATGTAAGGAAAAAAATTATACTTGAACTCACAAGTTCAAGATATTGTAAAGACTCAATGGTAGCACGAGGCCTAAAAGGCCACTTGGTCCCTCGATTCTAACGTAAGGGTACTTTAGCAATTTTCCGATCATTTCATATATCTCCAAGTTCTTAGGTGCTTTAGCTTATAATAGATATGTTTCAAACAAGGGTAAATTCTTTAAAATTCATTTTGTGCCAAAAAGGGAGGCAACATTTCATTTCACAGGTTACAACTAGCTAGTTGCCACATTTGGGTCCTGCAAGATTCGCTTTTTTGCCATGCCTCGTAAAGGGTAGTTTAGACACTTTACACTTACTAAGCATTGACACATCCCAAAACCAATTTAAACCAATGTTTTCAGAACCGGATCGGACGTCGAACCGGACGCCTTACTGGTTTGGTGGTCGGACCGGTTGGACCGGATTTAACTATATTTTGATTATATTTATATATGTAATTAAATATAAGTAATTTATATATGATTTATATATATATTTTATAGTTATATATAAAACTTAACTGTATTTGTATATCCGACGCTCTAATTTATGGTTTAACACCCCATTTTTACCCATTAAAATTAAATTAAAAAAACGAAAACCGGTCCGGTTTCCCGGTCCGACCAGCGGTTCAGGACGAACCGGCCGGTTCGACCACTTCAAAATGATTCACACCAGACCGGACCGGACCAGCCTCCGATTCGCGGTCGAACCGGTCGGACCGGCCGGTCCGATCCGGTCTCAACAACATTGATTTAAACTAATTACAGCACAGAATTACTAAGAACTCGAGATAATCAATTTTTATAAGACAAGAAAACAAAAGGCCTTACTCTAGGTGCTGTGACACGATTATCTCCTTCAAGAACAACACAACGATCAGCCACACCATTCGCTTCAAGATTACGCCTGAGAGCCTCTATAGCATGGGGATTCCATTCACAAGCATACACCATTTTTGCATTAGCCCTGTTCAATCAACATTAACAATTTGGAAATTTGATATCAATGAAATATGAGATTTTTCCATCACAATGTTGTTACACTTTTTGTGATATGTGGGTGTTTTATGTAATCGTGCTTTTACTTTCAGTACAACAAAGGCTAATGTTAAAAAAAACTAGCACTTACTTTCACTGTACAGTCACCTTCAAAAATCATTACTAAGAGCGTTTTGTTTAGTGGTTTTGAGATTTTTAGGTTTTGGGAATTTAGGTACATTGCTATTTTTTCCAATTTGCCCTACTTAAGATCCAAAAAATAGCATATTGTAATTAACAAAAGAGTAGAAAAACTGAAAAATTCATACTTGACAAGAAATGGTAACGTGAAGTATCCAATGCCAGCAAACAAGTCAACAATGACTTCCTCTTTGCAGTCAAGCTGCCCCATTCTACGCTTCTCAGAGAGATTGCCCCAAGAAAACATGCATTTGGTAGCATCAAAGGAATAAAAAACTCCATTTTCACGATGGTCAACCCATCCGTTGACCCCAACTAAAATCTCCAGCCCGCTATCCCTTGTTCCAGTAGGCGAAACCCTGCCCTAAAAATCGAATTTTTATCAGTGATTAACCCTCTAGGATTTTGTGTAACACAAAACACATGTTTTAGAATATTAGCTTACTTGTCGAGCAAGACGACTAGCACCAAGCGAATCAGCAACAGTCAACCAAAGCTCGTTTCCTAGCAAGTCCCATTCTGAGTCCTTGAAAGCAGTCATGGGAAGCACAACAATGTCCCCTAATCGCTCCCATCTAAAAACAAGAACCTAATTTTAGCACCCCTACTTTCACACCTTGCCTACCAACAAATATTAAAAAATAAAATAAAGATATAAATTGTCCTACCTTGTGGGTAGTTGTTCCAAAAGTGTTGTAGGCAGATTGTGACGATTTAACAAAGAAGCAACGGCTTCTTTCATTACTTTCAAAGGAGAACTTGACGTTTTTCTAATTTTGACAACATGGTCAGCATGTGTGGTCGCACCTAGTGCAGCCAAAAGTTCCAAGGCTCTTACACCTGAAGCAACCTTATATATTTCTTGCGAAGCAAGATTATTTACCAAGCCTACTGCTTCATTTAAGTCTGGCTTTGTATTTTGGTAAAGTGCTACAAATTCTTTGGTGATGGGAAAACAAACATGAACTCCATTTTCGTGTGTATATACTTTTCTCTCTGCATCTAACCAACCAAATTTCTTTAGTATATCCTTTGCAGGTTTTGCATGCTTTTTGTCAACTCGTAAAACCCAACGCAAAGGTATCATTTTTTTATCATATAAACCCTCAAGGTTCAAATCAAAACCCACATTTGATCTCTTATCAATAAGGGGATTTGATTGATTCTTGGATTCTTTAAAAGGTTCAGCCAAAGAAACTAATGAAAGCAAGTTTAGTTTCATTGGTTCGCTAAACTTCGTTCCAAACGCATAACAAGAAGCACCACCACCCACAATAACAAGATCATCACCAACAACACTCGTTGTAGATCGAACAAAAAGGTCTTCACCAATATAATTTAATTTGACACACTTCCATACACTGGACCCCACTTTGAATATCGACAAATCTTGATGGTGTTGTTTGATAGGACAACCTCCCATGATACCAATATAGTTTTTATACACAAACATCATGTGGGAAAACCGAGCATGCGGTGTACTACCTGCCGTCTTTTCTTTCTTCCAAGTACATGAATGAATGTCAAAACTGTAAAAATCTGCAAGTGCTTTCACCCCATCATATCCTCCAAACATAAATAATTGAGAACCATAGGCTACCAATGTGTGAGAATGACGAGGTGACGGTTTTTGTCCTTGAACAATTACTTCTTCCCATTTTAAGCTCTGGGTGTCAAGCCTATACATTCCTGAAGAGATGCTGCCATTGTGAATCCCTCCAAAAACATAAAGGCTTGACCCTATTAATGCTGATGCATGCCGATGACTGCGTGATAATTCATAAAGATTTGATATTCGGTTTTAAACGAAATATGAAAACAGAGAAAAGATAGAGATAAGAAACGAATATGCTTAACGGGTAATCACCTGTGAGGAAATTCAAATCCGGTACATTGTGCCTGTTTCCATTCGTTATTAGTTGTATTAAGAACCCAAACATCGTTTAGCACATTCCCAGGATCAGCTCTACCTCCAATAACAAACATAAGCTCTCCTGCTAAAGAAGCTGTGTGACCCAAACGTGGTGATGGAGTGCTTGAACAGTCAACTAACTGGATTTGACCAGATGCTGTATCTAGAAGCCAGGAATCTTTTCTCCTTGCATGCCTTCCAATTCCTCCAAAACCGCCAAACACCAGCACTGATTTAGGATTCTTTGTAGTTTCAAGTGTACAGGTTGAATGGCCCCAAAGATGAAGCTTCTCTACTGGTTCACCAGAAATGACCATCGGTTTTATATGAAGAACAAGTTCAGGAACTCCTAGAAACAGTGGCAAATGTTTAAAGATTTAAACTTTATGTTAAGTTAACAGGAAATGGTGAAAAACATGATTAGCAATATCCATTGCAACTAAATAGTGAAAAACATGATTAGTAAGTTTAGTAAAAAAATGAGCATAGGAGACAGCATTGGGATTTACACTGGACATCCCAACATGGAAGCCATTTCACGGAACACACGAATCACCTGACTTTAGGAGGATCGAACAGAAACATGTATTTTTGGGTAAACATGATATATGTTATGACTATAGAGGGTATATGAATACGAATATGAATACGAATATGAATACGAATATGAATATGAATACGAATATGAATACGAATATGAATACGAATACGAATATGAATACGAATATGAATACGAATATGAATACGAATATGAATACGAATATGAATATGAATACGTTGTTAGCATTACTTGTGTCATCCCTTGTAAGTTGAATATCTTCCGGTTCAGCAGCAATCATTGAGCAGTCTTCATTGAGAAAGTCATGATGAGCAGTGAGTTGAGGGAGTGTATTAATAGAAGGGTCATTCTTGAACAAGGCATGATGAAAAGAATCAGTTCTCTTCCTGTTAGCTTCCATCTTGTCATTAGCGATTGCGACAAGATAATTGATGTAGTCCTTGGAGACGATTATGTTATGAGTGTCTCCCAACGGCACTTCTAATCTAATGGAGCAACGAAGAGCAAGGATAAGTCTGTTGGCGCTGAGATTTGTAATCCCTGATTCTCTGAAGCCGGATGAAACAGCTAAAGAGAGCAAGTATTGAGCGGAGGGGAGGTCTTTACATTGGAGGGCAATGATCAAAGGTTCAAACCTGAAGACAAGGTTTTGGGGGGGAGCGTTGGTGGTGTCTGTGGGGTTCGGAGGAAAGAGGAGGCTTTGAAGCGAGGCGGGATCTGCCGGCTGATGGGAGATGAAGAGCCAGCCGCCACCGTTGGCTTTTTTCTTCTTCTTCTTCTTGTTGTTGTTGTTGTTGTTGGATGTTTGAATCGGTGTTTGGAGAATTGAGATTCGGCCGGAGCAGGAACTGGTGGTGAAGTAGGAAGGGTGGGCATTGAGGGTCTCAAGGAGGGGGATGAGGGGGGCGTCTATGTCTCCTTTCGGTGATTTGTCCGCCTCCGACGAACTCATGCGCCCCAACGTCGCCGCCTTTCTCTTCTCAAACTCCCACATCACCCTAATTACCCTAATACTAATCACGATGAAGATTCAACAAACTCAGGGATTTAAACCTTTACACTCCCGTTAATATTATTTCTCTTAATCAACTTGCACTTGCAGATCATTCGTACATGAGGGTAAAATCCTATTCTCAACTTCTGTATTAATCAATTCATGATCATTTCACTAGCTTATATGGCTATTGATTTTAAAATAAAGCCTAAAAATCTAAAACCACATACTTTTTCATACTTGGGACACAATGTATTAACATACATTTTGAATTTATTTTCATATAATATTTACTATACATTTAACTTTTTTACACTTCAAATAGACATGCTAGTCTATGCAGGTCAACCCTCTCCAAGCTTTTCCATTGCCAATCTGAATCTCCATCTCATGTAACTCTCGGTTTCTTCATTTTTGTACATCAATTGTCTCACTTGTACCAAGCATACCACTAGAAAATCATGCTTTCACTGCGCTTTTGTCGCAATCTTTCCTTGTGTCGCCTTAAGCAATCTCAATCATGCCGTTAGTCGACTGGTGTCTACGCACACTTTTTAGAACCATGATTGCCCTATAACAAAAGTTTTCACTTGATATGTTAAATTAAACAGGTTGTGTTTGAGTTAACCTGATTAACCCGTTTACTTTTACAAAGTTGAACCATCAAGTTGTAACTAGGTGGAGCCACTACCCCATGAGATGATTCGTTTAACCCAAGTTCTACATCCAACAAATCCATTTAACATGTTTACATCTTAATTATTATCCGCCATAAACCAACCTATTTGACACGTCTAGGTAAATAGGTTAAACATGTCGAGTTCGGGTTACATGTTTTTAAGTGAGTGTGTGTTAGAGTTGATGTTTACAACATAAATAAAGATATAAGTTGTGTTCAGGTTGAACAAATCATGCTTGACATCCCTAAAAATACTTAAAACTCTTTCGAAGCTAATTTGAAGTTCATTTCTCTACAATATAAATAATCTTTGAAACCAGTAGATGTAAACCAGTGCATGCACGTTGTTAATACCCAAATTCATATATAAAGAAACAAACCTTAAAAAAGACACAAAAAATTGTGAATGAATCATGTGTCAAAAGATTATTTGACAAAAATAACAAAGCAAAAGTCTAGATTAAATGGTATGTTAAACTAAATTTGAGGAGGCTTTTTACTAAAATCACTTGCATTACATATTTTGTATGCTTAAAATACCCGTAATTAATTTACTGATTAATAAATTACTATACTGATTTACATATATTTATAACTAGGTTAGTATCTCGTGTATTACATCGGTTGAATAAATAAATATTAAATAATTAGTAATGAAAAATTATAAATAATAATATGATATAATTGAATTTACAAATAAGTAACGACTATTAGTGTTAAAACAATGATATTATTTTATTTGAACTTTTGTTTCAAATTTTTGTTATCTAAAAAACTTTAAAATTTTCATTCTAAATCAAAATGTTTTATAAAAATGTCATTTTCTAAAAAAAAGTTATTGTAACTTTCAGTTTTTAACTTTTATGGTTGATAAGAAATTTAATTTCTAAGAACACTGATTTAAAATATTTATATTTTTAAAAAAGTTTGGTGATTTAAAATTTTACTTATGTTATACAAAAGATTGTTTCTTTAGAAATTACAATTAAAAAAAGTTTTCTTTCTTACTTTATTAAAAACTATTTTTAATCTAAAAACAAGTTAAATAATATTATTAGTAATTAATGTAATATTTAATATGATAAAAACGCAAGAAAATTAAATTTAAGAGGTTTAATATTGTGACAAATGTTAATTCCAGACATTCTTTTATTAGAGTAGATTTAGTATACACTAGCATGTAGGGCTGCAAACAAACCGAACGAACACGAACAAGGCCTTGTTCGTGTTCGTTCGTTAAGAAATAAACTTGTTAATGAACTGTTCACGAACACTTATTGAACGAGATTTTTTGTTCATGTTCGTTCATTAAAAAATGAACATGTTCATGAACTGTTCACGAACACTAACCGAACACAAACGAACACAAACAAAAGCAAACGAACACAAATAACTGTTCATGAACATGATGAACACAAAAAAATTCATAAACACAAATGAATACAAATTATTAAAGATTTATTTTTTAATACAATTTATATTTTTTATTACAAAGATTACACAAAATTAATAAAAAAATAATAAATAGTTAACATATATATCTAAAAATACTTTATATAATAGTCATAAAAATAACTGACACAATAATTAAGAATATAAACGAACATTTTATCGAACGTTCACGAACGAACACTAACGAACATAAACAAACTTTCCGCGCGAACGGTTTATGAATTGTTCGCTAAATGTTCAGTTCGTTTGCAGCCTAATAGCATGTGTTCCAATGTTCATCTACTAGTTGATAGGGTTTGTTCTAAACTTATAGTTGCCTTGTTACAACTTAAATGATTGCATAAAACATGGGCTTTGCACGATGCCTTGGCCCGAAACTATATAATATGAGAAAGCCCAGGGTCGGCAAAGCCTAGTCCCTATACTCCTTTTAGTGAAAAGTTGTAATGATAATCCCTATCACCTATCTGTCACGGGTAGACTTGCTTAAAAAAACCGGGTCCAAACCCGACCCGGCATACCCGACCCGGACTCGGGTCCGGGTACAACCCGGTTCGTACCCGGAAAAAACCGGGGGGTTGTACCCGGTTAGGGGTTTTTTGGATTTTCCCGGACTCGACCCGACCCGAACCCGACCCGGTTGAACCCCGGGTACAACCCGGTTTCGACTGTTTTTTTTTAACTAGCCATTTTTAACGGCTATATAGCCGTTTTTGACCGTTTTTTTTGTTGTTTTTGCCCCTAAAATAAGTATAAATAGGTGTGGGTTGATATGGTAAGGTACCCAAGCTTCAAACACAAAAAAACATACGCAAAAAACGTAAACAATACTCTCGTTTACTCTCATTTACTCTCAAATCTCAATATGGCTCACTCTCAATCTTCTGTTGATCAAGGTTCATCGAACTCTCTAATCGTCGTTCGTGTTCTTGCACACAATCGTAACATGGATGTTTGGTGCAATTGGGATATGGTTGAGTTGAGTGACGGATCTGTAAAGGCTCGTTGCAAGTTTTGTGGAGCTTTGCTTGCTAAAGATTCTAACACGACTTTAAACAAACACATTAGCAAGAAGTTTTGTAAGTCGTTGAAATATAATC